>JABUQX010067844.1:55000-70000 GCA_015478945.1 Trachelipus rathkii
TAGTAGTATATGATAGTATTATAGGTATATATATAAATATGATTATATAGTATTATATAGTCTGTATACTATATGATATATATATTATAATATATAATGATATATATATATATATTATATTTAGTATATATATTACTATAATATATATTATATATATATCAGGTATCTATATTAAGTATAGTATATATATATATAGATATAGGTTATAGTAATATATATATATAGTATATAATGATATATTATACCGTATATATATACGTATATATTTATATATATATATATATATACGGTTCACAGAGAGCGTGAGCTATATTATTATCTTTTATATATACTATATATATATATATTTAATTATATATATATATAATAATATATTATATATAGTATATATATATATACTACTATATATATATATATTAGTATTATTATATATATAATATTATATATAATATATAGTATAATGATTATATATATATTAATTAGTAATATTATATATATAAGATATTATATATATATATATCTATATAAGTTATAGTTATATTATATATTATATTCTATTATTAGCATTAAACAAAAGCATTTATTAAAAAACGATATTGAAATAAGTAAATACCTTATTAGACAACAAAGTAGGAGTACCAAACACAAAATTAACTAACAAAAGAAAGAGATCTTCAGACACAATTTAAAATATAATATAATAATAAAATATTAAAAACTAGTCTTTTTGTGTGTGTGAGTGTGTGATTTGCATTTTCCTCTAACTAAATGTAGTTATACCGATTTTAAAAAGTTTTATATTTTTTTCTTCATGAGTTCTGTATACAATCAGAGAACTGGCATAGAAGGCCCAGTAAGCCGCCATCAAGCATCCCATACTAGATATGACGCTCATGTGCCCATCATCCTTAACGATGACTTTGTTGTCAGCCCAAATATTGATGTTTTTTGAAGTCAGTGGATTTTTCTTTTCATCAGTAAACACAATACACGGATAAGGAGATAGTTGTTCCTATTATATAAGATGAATCAGAAAGTTTCATACAATTTACATAAGTCAGAATTAATATTTCGCCATAATATATATATATATTACTATATTAGTAATATAGTGTATATAATATAGTAGATTATATAGTTAGTAATTTAGTACTATATGAGTATGTATATTATCTATATATATACTATTATATATATACTATATATATATAATATATTCATCATCTTTCATCATCATCATCTTCCTCTTTTCCCATAGACTGGGGGTAAGGTGGCATGACAGCATCGAAAATAGTAGAAAACATGACACAGTCGAAAGAGAAGCCAGCCTTACCGGCCCCTCTATATTGCCTTTTAGTGAGAACTCGGCGCAGTCTAGAAATCGCTCCATTAGAGCTTACCGGAACCGCGAAGGGCCTCAGCTAAGTGCATTCGTCAAGTGTAGGGTCATCTCTGGCCTCAGGTGGGCCACAACCGACACCCCTCACAAAACCTCGAACCATTCACTCCTATTATGCACCTTTATTCTGCTCTGCCAAACTCAAATTCCTCTTCAGACATTCGTTTACTGACCAATCCCTTTTTCTTCGGGTCTCCCAGCCGGTCGATTCCCAACACACTCACCACTATACACATCCGCTTACCACCGCTGTCATTCCATCCCTTTTGCCGACATAGACAACATCTCACGATACTTTATTTGATTTCTCATTTACCGCTTTCTTGCCACACACATTAACTCCTTAATACGATTCATTCCTCAGATTTCAATGCTTCTTTGCTCTCACACCCTAACACACCCCTAAGATTGTCCATCTGCAAACACATTGAACCTTTATATATATATATTATAATATATATATATATATTATGATATATATTATTAGTAGTATCTATATATATATAGATATATATATTATAGTATATATAATATGTAGTATAATATATAGAGATATATATTATAGAATACGGTATATATATATATTATAATATATATTGAGTATATATATGCTTATATATATTATTATAGTATATAATATATGAGTAGATATTATATATATATACTATATTATAGTATATCTATATATATTACTATATATTTATAATGATATATAGTATTATATTATATTATATGTAAGTAATGTGGTATACTATATTATATATATAGTTAGTTTATTTGATGTCTACTCAGAAGTATAAAAAAGCAATATTAATACTTTTAAATTTCCCATAGAAATAGATAAATATTTAATTTTGTATAATTTAATTTAAATATAATTAGAATACGATTAATAAATGAGATACTTTCATATACGAATTTTTTGAAATAAAAATTAGCTTAATTTACAAAAATAGTAAAAATTCTCCCTATTAATTAGAAAGAAAAATCCTGATTTTCTTTAATAGTCGGCAATGCTAAAAGTGCAGCATTTTCTTTGTGTACTGCAAAATAAACCCCATATATATATATATAGTATATATATATATATATATATATATATATAGTATATATATATATATATATATATATATAATATATATATATATATATACTAGGATATAGTATATATATATTTATATGTATTATAGTATATATATATATAGTATATATATATATATATATATATATATATATCTATATATATATATATAGGTATAGTAAGTTATTATTATATATATAATAGTATATATAATATATTATAATATAATATATACTATATAGTATAATATATATATATATATATATACTATAATGTATGTATATTAATATATATATATATATTACAACTAGTAATATATAGTATATAAGATATATATATTATATAATTATTATATATAGGTATATATAATCGGATTATATAGTAACACGATGCTACTGCCGATTATCAGAGACACTTCCAAATATCGTAACATAACATTGCAAGTCAATGAAGACATGATAGCGTGAATGTGTGTGAGTTTGCATGGGGTTAAGAATAAGTATTCTGGTGGATGAGGGTAATCAGTAGTGAGGAGCCTAATAGGTAGAGCTAGAAAGTTGAAGAGTAAAATCCAGCGCGTATAAATTGAGAAACAGACAAAATTATTTATCAAGATGAGGTGAGAGTTTGATTGATTAATAGGAAGTTGTGTGCAAAAGGTGATTGTTGACAGGTAGTACGTACCGAAGGAAATTGAAGGATTGTTGCATCAAAGTGATTGTTAAAGTATATTACGGAAGGATGAATAGATAGTCGTAATAGTACCGTCATGATATATATGGTGAGGGAGATAGGGAACCTGAAGGAACTTAGCAGGGAATCAATTTATTGAGTATTGTAGGGGAAATATTTGCTGATATGTTTTGGTGACAAAGGAGAGAGAGGTGACAAAGGAATGATTGGTGAAAGATAACAGGGTAGCATTAAAGTGGTATAGATGACAATGTGTCCACAAATTTTTTGACGATGAAGGAAATGAGTGAGAAAATGAAAGATGAACTTCTATTTGGAATTCATGGATTTACAACTGTCGTTAATGATATAAAGTGTTGGTGGAAGACTTATGAATGGGATGAAAAATATGTATTTGGATAGAGAAGCGTCTTGGAAAAAAATAATAGCGATTTAAGACAGAAATTTGTTTGTCTCCATGGATACATAATTTGCATATGAATTGGGAAATGAATTAATGGTAGGAGTAGCAGGGGAGGGATTTAGAATGATAAAAAGTTGAAGAGAGTGGATGTGCCTTGCTTATTGTAGAGTGTGTAAAAGCAGGGGTTTGAAAGTAAATGTGTATAAGAGTAAGGTTATGGTGGTGAGTGAGGAGAGTCTGCGGTGTAAAATTATTCTGAATGAGGAACAATGTTCGATTTCAAATATCTAGGCTATGTTGAATAAAATGAAAACGGATGAGTGAATATTAAGATGGTTTGGTTATATTGAAAGAATGAATGGATGTCGGTTGGCTAAGCGGATGTATAGAAGCTAGTTTTGGGAATCGTCCGGTCGGAAGACCTAAGGAAAAGTAGCTTGAGTCAGTGAAAGAGTGTATGTTACAAAGGAAAGTAAACGGTGCCTAATAGGAGTGAATTGGCGGAGGTATTGTTGTGGGTCTATCCCAGGGAACTAACTCTACTCCGACGAGATACCACAGTGAAGGTCCGTTGTGAAGTACTATAGTAGATTTTCTGACGGCGACGGGTTCCCGCTAATTGATATTGAGAGGGCGGTAAGGCTGGGCTTTCTTTTCGACTGTGTCATGTTCTTCTATTACTTTTCTTTTCCGATGCAATAACGTCACTCATCCATTCTCCTTATGGGATGTGTAGTTAGATAAGGGAAGTAGTAGTAGTAGTAATAATAATAATAATAATAATAATAATAATAATAATAATAATAATAATAATAATAATAATAAGAATCGATCATTTTAAATAATAATAATAATAATAATAATAATAATAATAATAATAATAATAATAATAATAAAAATAATAATAATAATAATAATAATAATAATAATAATAATAATAATAATAATAATAATAATAATAATAATAATAATAATAATAATAATAATAATAATAATAATAATAATAATAATAATAATAATAATCAACAACAACAACAACAATAACAATAATAACAACAATAATAATAATCTAATAATAATAATAATAATAATAATAATAATAATAATAATAATAATAATAATAATAATAATAATAATAATAATAATAATAATAATAATAATAATAACAATAATAATAATAATAATAATAATAATAATAATAATAATAATAATAATAATAATAATAATAATAATAATAATAATAATAATAATAATAATAATAATATTAATAATAATAATAATAAATAATAATAATAAAATAATAATAATAATAATAATAGTAATAATAATAATAATAATAATAATAATAATAATAATAATAATAATAATAATAATAATAATAATAATAATAATAATAATAATAATAATAATAATAATAATAATAATAATAATAATAATAATAATAATAAAAATAATAATAATAATAATAACAACAACAACAAATAATAATAATAATAATAATAATAATAATAATAATAATAATAATAATAATAATAATAATAATAATAATAATAATAATAATAATAATAATAATAATAATAATAATAATAATAATAATAATAATAATAATAATAATGTATGCTAAGCTTTCTAAAGTATTACCCTATATGTATAGTTTCTTCAATGGTACTGTCAAGAAGAAGTCAAACATAACTTTCCCAACATTCCACTTTCGGTAACTTTCCCGAAATCTGTTGAGCCAGTCGGTTCATAGAGGCGCTCTAAATTCTTTATGCAAATTGTCCCATATCGCAGCTCACATTCCTTTTACTAGCAGAAAAACTAGAAAATATTAGAAGTCAGTTTGTCAAAATTCCTATGACTATGAAAAACCTATAATTGTAAGGGAGATAAGGGAACTGTAGGAACTACAGAGGAATTAGCTTATTGAGTATTGTAGGGAATATATATGCTAGTATTTTAGTCGAAAGAGTACGTCGAGTGATTGAGGAACTGATTGGTGATCAAGGGGCTTTTAGAAGTGGTAGAAAATGTGTCCATCAAATTTTTACGTAGAAGCAAATGAGTGAGAATATGAGAGAAAAAGAATGTTACTGGGTTTTATAGATTTACAACAGGCAGGTATTAATGATATATGGAGTTAGTGGAAGGCTTTTGAATGGAATAAAAAGTATGCATGTGAATAGTGAAGCATCTTTAAGAATAAATGGAGTAGAGTAGATGGTTTAAGATTAATAGGGGTAAAGGACAGGGATGTGTTATCTCTCCATGGCTACTTGATTTATATATGGATGGGGTGGGGTAATGATAAAATTAATGATAGGGGAGGGTGGTAGAATGATAGAGAATGGAGGGTACTTTGCTTTTTTTATGCTGATGATTTGATATTATGTGATGAATTTGAAACAAGTTTGAGAAGATTGGTAGAGGGGTTTGGCAGGATGAATAAAAGGAGGTGTTTGAAAGTAAATGTGGATAAGTGTAAGGAGAATACAAGGTGTGAAATCATGATATGATACGCATTGTCTCTAGCCTGAATAGCCAGAGAGCAATTACGATCGAACCATGGATTATGAGGAGAGAAAGATTTAGTCGAAGAAGGAATGAACCTGCTCATCCCATCAACGATTACAGCTCCCACCTTGTCGGCAGAAGCCGAAGCGTCACCAGAGGAAAAGCAGTCATTCCAATTATAGTTAGCGTAGAAGCAGCGCAAAGCCCCCCAATCGGCCCGATCAAAGTGCCAGAAAGAACGCACAGGGCAGGATGGAGCTGTTGGAGAGAAAGTATTAAGATTAAGAGATATAAAGTTGTGGTCAGATTTACCAATAGGAGCGAAGGTGGTGCATTTATAAAGAGAAGGACTAGTGGTGAAACATAGGTCAAGTGTGTTCAAGAATTGGTTGGGACGATCCGGAATGTGTGTTGGTTCTTCAATTAGTTGTTCCAGATCGTTGAGAATTCTAAATGATGGATTCATCAAGATTATCGACATCGCAGCTGCATGGGTAGAGGATAAGTGTTTGTTATCCGATAGATCAACGCTTAGTGAAATATCTAACTGGGAAGACAGCGTAAGTGGTTCTAATAGAATAGACGTTGTGTTCTCATCGGGTGATAATATTAAAACCCTTGATGTACGCCACTACTGGAAACCAATCGATTGTGTGACATTCATGCGTACGTGTATAGGTTTCACAGTTCGAACATCTGAAAATATTACAGCATTGCTTAAAATAAAAAACGAATTAACATCGCATCTTAACAATGTTGACATACTTGAAGACTTAATATATATAGCACATGGTGTAATCTATGATATTTACACCGAAACATGTGGTTTCCCGTATAATTCAGTATACAGGAGTGCGTTAATAACTATCAGCTTGGATGAGTTTACTTCTCTCTTGTATGAGAGAATGAGTGCTGCTGAATCGACATATGCCGAAAAATGGTTTAGTGTTGCTGAAGGCATTTATACTTACATTCTTTCAAAGGGTGTTGAATCTTTAGAGAGATATATAGAACGTACCCAAGTTATGTTGAATCCTATGTTCTCTGATTAGATGAATTAATATATTTAAAATAAACTTATGTTTTTATGTATTTATATGTTTTTATGTATTTATATAACGCTCTTTTCAATGAAAATTATATGTTATAAAAATGAAAACTTGTTTTACTTCCCGCGTATGTTCGCTTTATTGACTAAGTTGTTAATGATAGCTGTTTATTCGTCTGGTTGTTGTGTGTTAAGTACGTTATGTTCATAGTTTAGCTTTACTGAGGGTAAAACTTTACTTTGTTTGTCTTTACCCATTAGGTATTATGCTGGTTAGGTAAGGTTATGCTAAATTTTTTGTTAAATATTACTATGTTAATGTAAAATTAACATTGTCATGTTGGTGATATGTTTGATAAAGTGTGAATGGATTATGTTTTTGTGAGTCTTGTTAGTTACTTTTACTGTTGATAAGTTTGGACCTTTGTTAATGTTAACCGTTTATTCTTGTTTATTCTTGTTTAAGATGTATCAGGTTTGTCGTTGTATATTATATTCTTAGTTCTGGTAATGTTATGTTGACTTTATTAATATGAAAACTTTGTTACGTTAGAGTATACTCATTGGTCTGTATGATAATTACACACGGTTATGGTAAATTTTTGTTAAATATTACCATGTTAATGTAAAATTAACATTGTTATGTTAGAGACATGCTTGACAAAGTGTGAATAAGTTATGTTTTAGGGTTTTATGTTAGTTACTTTACTGTTGTTAGGTGTGAAACTTTGCTAATGTTAACCGTTTATTCCTGTTTAAGGTGTGTTAGGTTTGTCATTGTGGGTTATATTCATAGTTCAGATGATGCTAAGTAAGCTTTATTAATGTGAAAACTTTGTTACGTCAACATATATTGATTGATCTTTGTATAAAGAACTTGATTTTATGTTATGTTTATCCAAAATGATACTCAAAATGTGACTTGAATCAATAGATCAATAGATCAATAGATCAAGGATGGACAGGAGGGTGGCGGGATGGTGGCTGGTTGGTGGTTTGATTTACTGATTTACTGCTTTAGGGTATGTAAAACATGACAATTTTAGTAAAAAATTTGACCTTAATCAATAGATCAATAGATCAATAGATCAATAGATCAATAGAACAATAGATCAATAGATCACAACTGGACAGGAGGGTGGTTGGATGGTGGTTGGCTGGTGGTTTGATTTACTGATTTTACTGCTTTAGGGTAAATTTGTAAGTTATAAACAAAAAGAATAACAAATTTTATTTATTTATTTATTTATTTATTTATTTTTTTTTTTTTTTATTTTTTTATGGTTCTGAAACCATTATTTTCGAAATCTACAGACCCAATAACATATATAAAGACACCAATATTGTATCATTACACAAATATTTAATAACTCGGCACCGCACCGGAGCCAGCACCGGTGCAGCTGTCAACTCCTACTCCTCTGAGTCAGATTCCTTCTTCATTCTTTCCTTCTTTATTCATCTTTCATCCTTCTTCATTCCTCCTTCGACCTCTGTTTTGCACTCTGTGCTTTTTTTCAGTCAGGACCCCCCTAATGGGGGTCCTAGACACCCTATACGGACTTATAACCCTCATATTCGAGATCTACGGTCTCGATAACCCATATAAGGACACCAATATTGTTGTTATACGAAAGTTTATTAACTTGGCACTGCAGTGGCTCCAGCACCGGTGCCGGAGCCAACTCCTCAGATTCACATATCAACTTTTTCTAGAAATTTGCTCTGAATCTCTCACCAGAATTGCACAGCAGTACGAACACTTCGAAGTTTTTTAAGGGGGGTGGGGTCCCTCTCGGGGGACCCAGTGGGACTTAACCTCGTCTACGACGAGGTTACCTCATCATCTAACCCCCCTCCAAATTTTAACCAGATACGATAACTCTAACCCATGTAGATATATATCGGAGCCATAGGCTGAGCCGGAGCCGGAGCCTAAAAATCATTTCTAATAATAATAATAATAATAATAATAATAATAATAATAATAATAATAATAATAATAATAATAATAATAATAATAATAATAATAATAATAATAATAATAATAATAATAATAATAATAATAATAAACATACAGACAGACACGAAGTCCGGTCTGTCTGTCCATCAGGGGGGGCGGAACGCAAAGCGGTGCGGTGCGGTGCGGTGCGGTGCTGTGCGGTGCGGCGGCAACAGCGCACTCTGTGCTGACAGCAACAACGATACCAGTGTCACGAATAATAAACATAAAAATGAAAATAATAATAAATAAATAAAATAATAATAATAATAATAATAATAATAATAATAATAATAATAATAATAATAATAATAATAAATAATAATAATAATAATAATAATAATAATAATAATAATAATAATAATAATAATAATAATAATAATACATAAATAAATAATAATAATAATAATAATAATAATAATAATAATAATAATAATAATAATAATAATAATAATAATAATAATAATAATAATAATAATAATAATAATAATAATAATAAAAATAATAATAACTCAATATCAGCATTTATTTTAATGTACGATTTTGATGCTTTTTCAAGCCTCCTGAAAATATTTCTTTCAACAGAAGAAATTTTCTTTAAAATTATTCTTGAATAAAATAAAACAATTGATTTTAGTATAGTACCAAGCTTTCGTCCGTACACTTCGGACATTTTCAAGGAATAAGTTTTATTTTAATATTTTAACAATTTTGATAAAATAAATTTCGTGTAAACTAATAACAAAAATAAATAAATAAATAAAATTAATAAATTTAAAAGTTAGAAAAGTTAACTTACATTGACTTTTTGTCATTTAAAGATGTTCAAAAAATTTTTTGAACATCTTTAAATGACAAAAAGTCAATGTTAGTTAACTTTTCTAACTTTTAAATTTATTAATTTTGTTGACCAGACACACGAAAACTATTTTATCAAGTGTTAAAATATTGGAAATAAAACTTATTCTAATATCGGACAACTATTCGTGTGTTATTTGTTAAGTAATTTTAAAGAAAATTTCTTCTGTTGAAAGAAATATTTTCAGGAGGCTTGAAAAAGCATCAAAATAATAATAATAATAATAATAAAAAAAATAAATAAATAAAAATAAAAATTAACATGACAAATCCATTATCTTATCTTAAAACACGTACCCTTATCAGCTATCAAAGGTGCAGCCGTGGGAAAGTGAAAGTATTCCATACAGCGCTCAGTGACCTTGCTATATACGAAACTGCAGACTTACTACTTATTACGTTTATTATTATTATTATTATTAGTCTTAAAAGTAACAAACGCACCTAGTGGGTAAAAAGTTGAATATCCAGCGAGCAAAGATCGGTGATATTAGATCTACGTGGTAGAAGAAGTAAAAAAATGACTGAAAGTTGTTATTATTATTATTATTATTATTATTATTATTATTATTATTATTATTATTATTATTATTATTATTATTATTATTATTATTATTATTATTATTATTATTATTATTATTATTATTATTATAAGTATCATTAATTATTATTATTCTTGTTATTATATTATATTATTATTAATTATTATATTATTATTCATTATTATTATTATTATTATTATTATTATTATTATTATTATTATTATTATATAATTATATTATTTATAGTATTATTGTTATTATTATTTTCATTATTATAATTATTATTATTATATATTATTATTATTATTATTCATTATTATTATTATTATTTATTATTATATTATTATTATTATATTATTATTATTATTATTATTATATTAATTATATTATTATTTATTATTCTTTATTATTATTATTATTATTATTATTATTATTATTATTATTATTATTATTATTATTATTATTATTATTATTATTATTATTATTATTATTATTATTATATTTATTATATATTCATTATTAATTATTATTATTATTATTATTATCTATTCTTATATTATTATTATTATTATTATATTATTGATTATTATTATTAATTATTATATTTATTATTATTATATATTATTATTATTATTATTATTATTATTATTATTATTATTATTATTATTATTATTATTTATTATTATTATATATTAATATATTATATATATATTATATATATATATATATATATTATATAATAACAAATAATAAAAAGAATTAATATTAAAAATATATTATAATTCATATATATATATATATATATATATATATTTATATATATATGATATTTATATATATATATATATATATATATATATATATATATATATATATATATAGTAAGTATTCAGCAATGATCGCTAATAGATATAAATTATAATAAAAGCCTTTAAAGAGAAACTTGTAAATAATTTAGAAGAGTCGGTATTTTATCTGAAGTAAGATTTATTATTAATATATTACAGCACAAATTTTCGTTTCTTGTTCGGAAACCTCATCAGGTGCAGTTCTTTGTAAGACTAAAGTTAAAATTAATATTAACAATAAAAATTTAAAAAGTAATTTATATTTTAGATTTAAGATTTTTATAGAAATTAGTGGAGTTCATAATGTTGTTAAGAGTGGGATTAATATTGAATTCGCCTTTTTGTCTATTGTAATTATTGGTGTTAAGGATGCAGTAGGATTCAAATAGTTTTCTTCTGTGTAAATCTTTTGAATGTATGATAGGAGTCATGTTGTTAATGTCTATAGTGTGGTTATGTGTGGAACGATGTAATGTAAGGGCAGAATATTGATTGTCATTGGTAAGGTCATGTTTGTGTTGGTACAGTCTACGTTTAAAATCATGAGTTTCGCCGATGTATAAGGAGTTGCAATGAAGGCAAGGAATTTTATAAACACATTGGGGTATGGTAGTGGGTCGATTTATGTTAGGTCTAAGAATAGCTTTGAGGGGTAGATTTCCTGAAGAGGTAAGATTGAAATTATTGGGTAAGATGTTTTTTAATTGTTTGAGAGGAATGTTAGGAATGGGTAAGAAAGGATTGTTTTTAGAGTGGTTGTGAGTGTGCGGTTGATAGAAGGATTTTTTTGCTAGTTTAAGTGCTCGAGATATTATGTTTTTAGGGTATGAGAGTTTGGTGAAAGTGTTGAAAATATAGTTGAATTCAGTTTGTAGGAAAGGAGGAGAGCAAATTCGGAGGGCTCTAAGAGGAATAAGGAAGAAAGTGTTCCTATTTTTGTGTTGGTTGAATGGGACGAAAACCAATGTATGTAACTTGGGTTGTAAGTAGGTTTACGGTAAACAGAGAATTGGAGAGTAGTGAGATTATTTGACCAGGTTGTAAGAACGTCAAGGAATGGTAGGGAATTATTTCTGGAAGTTTCAATGGTGAATTTAATGTTAGGGTTAATAGTGTTGAGGAAATCGAGAATGTTATGTGGGTTAATATTGGGAGGAATAGATGCAAAAATATCATCAACATATCTGTACCAAGTAACATTATTCATGATGGGGTTAGGAAATATGTAATAAATTTCAAGGAGTTCCATAAAAATATTACTTAATACAGGAGAAAGGGGGGAACCCATACTAAGTCCAGAATTTTGTTTCAGAAACGTGTTATTAAATTCGAAAAAGTTATGTTCCAGCAATTATGAGAAAACCGGGTGCTTTAAAAACCGTCTTGAAGGGTACAGCAGGTTCCAGATATGAAATTGTTTCATCACTCACCCAACACACGTGCATGCCAGAAGATAGCTGACAAGGAGTTTCAAAGGGCACATAGGTAGTACACGGGAGCCCGTGAAGACGTTGACAAGTTCAGCATCCAATAACTTACGAGGGAGTATGGCGCCACACAACAGTCGTGGTAGCGGTTTTGATGATAAAATCGTTCAGAATTCCAAACACCGAACGGACCGCAGCCCTAAAGACACCGGTACATAGTGATTGAGGAAAGTCAACGAAGGAGTAGAGAGTGAGTAGAGTAACCATTTTAGATAATTTATAGGAGACAGAAGTCTAGTGTTAGACGCATCCGATGGGGGCGAACGAGGATTATTGGGTTTATGTCGGAATCCATGAGTGAAGTCACTGCTTTAAATTTAGCAAGGGAAAGTGTAGCTTTAGTAGCTAAAGCTCTTACGTTATTAGAAGATTCAATGCTCTGAAAGCATGATGCTCTCAATTTTTAGTTTCCAGCGCCCATGGCTTTAACAAGTTAGTTTGAGAACGTTCTGGTGTAGGGGATTTTTAGCGTGTAGGACGCGCGATACTATTTGTATATGTTATCAGAAAGTATTAGTGTACTCACACTTATGTACGGATAGTCTGTTTTTGGACCGTTTAAGTGATAACCTAATATTCATCTACATATGTCACGATAACTCTGACCTAGCGGCGAGCATTGTGATGTTGTGTTTTTGTAAGTGAAATAGAAGAACGCTGTCTGTAAACATAAAATTACGTTTTATTCACCTTGTCTTATGAAGAGTTTTGAAAATTTTACCACACGGTAGCGCACGCAGTATAGGAACCACCCATGAAAAGCCCTGTAGTTGCCATGGAAAGTCCAGAAGAGTGGGATTCTTTCTTAAGTTAGTTTCTATATATTTGTCATAAGTCCCACAAGACGAATTTACAGAAAATTGGGTCCAAATTGGTTCGGAGAGAAAAAGAGAACCCGCTACCAATATCCCAAAAAATTTTATTGATCCTTTTGATAGTTCTTAGATCTGATTTATTATGACGTATGTTATATATTAGAATTTTTACCCATTACACTATTGCTAATAAAGTATTATTAAAATTTGTTGTTCGAGTTTTAACTCTTTTATATTGATTAATGAATCTTCTCCTCCTTCGAGATGAGCCCTAGGATTAAAGAAAATTGGGAGTGAAGAGCCCGCTAACTCGTGATAAGAGAGGTACAGGGGTGTCTTTTTGTACCATGTCTCTTGGAAAATTTTGAAGTATTTAAAGCTTTAACTACGGACTTAGGAAAAAATTCCTCAAATACAGAGATCAGATGATTTTATCCAACATTAAAAAGATTCAATTAGGCTTCATTAAAAATTGCCTAAAAAATTTAGTTATACCGAAGACTCTGGTACCAAGTAATCTTACAACAAATGATATGAACCCTTTCCCTGATATACATAGAGAAATTCTTCTTTAATAAAATTTTCACACAACCACTTCACCAGCAAGGACATTAAACTCGCTTTTGGAATAAGCTTTAAATACTTCAAAATTTTCCAAGAGACATGGTACAAACAGAACCCTAACTCTCTCGATGCCTTCACCCAATTGCTTAATTTGGCTCATCTAAGAAAAGATTTCATCATCAATGGAAAAAAGAGAAAACTCGACAACAAATTTAATAATATTTATTACAATAGTGTATGGGTAAAAAATTCTAATATTAACAACGTCATAAATAAATCAGATCTAGAACTATCAAAGGATCAAAAAATTATTTTGGGATACGGACTCTCATTTTCTCTACAAAATTTGGACCCAATTTCGAAATTTCTTGTGGACTATGAAAAATATAAAACTAACTTTAAAGAAGAATCCCACTCTCTGGATTTCATGAAAGGCCTCATCATTCATAAAATTTTCAACTCCTTAAATAAACAGAAAACACCCTCTAAATTTTACACAGCTCTCTATTCACTTACAAAAAACAACAACATCATAATTACAAGATCTGACAAATGTAATAATATAGTTATACTTAACAAAACTGACTATCTACATAAATGTAACGACTTACTTTCTGATAACAATACATATTCCCTCCTCACCAAAAATCCCTTAAAAACTTCTCAAAATAACTTTAACCATAAACTAAAAAACATTCTTTCAGAACATACTCATCTTCACAAAGATTTAAAAGCTACTTTCCCTT
>JABUQX010067845.1:0-5000 GCA_015478945.1 Trachelipus rathkii
GTGATTGATTACATTTGATCCATGCATGGCCTCTTGAAATCATGACGTAAACTTTAGGAAGAAAGCGACCAGGATGCCTACGCTTCTCTCCGCAGTTTTTAAGGGATATGGTGAGTCTGAATGCGCACCGAATACCTAATTCGATTAGATTCTCTGCTACCTTCCAGAATTAACACTTTAGTTATAGTCTTGGAAGCTGCGAATATGATCAACCAATCCAAAAAAGGAAGCCGATCTTACCTTTCTAACTACCCCCTTATTGCATTTGCTTGTATCCTGTCTAAGATCTTTGACTTTATTCTTAACTTTCAATTCTTGGATCATCTGGTATCTCATTCCCTTCTTTCCGATCATCAGCATGGTTTTCGGCGCTTGAGCTTTATTGAAGGTATATCTCACAGATTCATGGTCTTCTCCTCCTAGAGTTTATGATGAGTCTTGTGTGGTGTGTCTTTAATAATATAATATTATATATATATATATATATATATATATATTATTATATATATTATATATATATATATATATATATATATAATAATATATTTATATATATATATAATTATTATATATATATAATTAGTATTTAGATATAGATATAATATATATATGATATATATATATCATATATATATATATATATATATAAATATTTATATATACATACTTTGTATATATAGTATCATATATATATAACATATATATATAATATATATATATATATTATATATATATATATATATATATATATATATTATATCATATAATATATATTATAATATTATATTATATATATATATATATAATAATATATAATATATATTATAATATATATTCATATATATAGGTATTTAACAGGGTATGATATGAGTCGCTGAACACCAAACTCTCTTACTATGTGTTAATTTTTCCTTTTGCTTACTTTTGTTTGTTTAGTTTTCAATCAAATCGTTTCATAGGCCGTTATTGTCAAAAATGGTTTCCTCAGAGTTCTGGCTTATCAACCCTGTTCATTCTTTTCCATTGACGATCATTCAAATGAGGATGTCTCATATCTGACCCCCTACAAATTGGTAAGTTGCATATTTGAATTTTGAACTCTCATTTCATAATTTTACGAGATTCACGATATCCGCTACTAGCATAAATTCAGCTTCAGTATTTTCGAATGAGGATGTGAAAATTGATTATGACGCAGATATCCGCAGATGCGGATGCTAATAACCGCTGTCAACCCCTAATTTTTCCACATCTTTTCTTCTTCTATTATTTATTATATTATATTACTATTCTTTTATTAGTATTATAATTTTTATTATTATTATTATTATTTTTATTATTACCATAATTTTTAATATTACTATTATTCAAAATAAATATGATTTTTAATATTATTATATTATTATTTATTATTATCCTTATTATTAATTAATTTTATTATTCTTTTATTTTAACTATTTATTTTTATTATTTATTTATTTATTAGTATTATTATTATTATTATTATTATTATTATTATTATTATTATTATTATTATTATTATTATTATTATTATTATTATTATTATTATTATTATTATTAGTATAGTAGTAGTATAGGTAGTGTAGTAGTAGTAGTAGTAGTAGTAGTAGTAGTTATGGGGGCCAGGCCTTTGAGTACTCAGCAATTATGGGATGATGAAAACCGAGGCTTAAAAAACTACCCTTGAAGCGTTCTTTTTTTGAGCGTGAATGCAATGGTTAGAGCATTGTTAATTGTTAACTCGGCGGACGCGGAGTCCAATGTCAAATCCTGCTGATGGAGCAGTAAAATCTCCTGTGGACTCATTCATTTTTGCCCCTACGTACAGAACACTCGGGCTATTTTTTTAATATCTAAATCAACATTGTCTCTAATTCAGATTTTAAATAATATTTGATACGTTGTTCCAATATTTTGTGATACAATTAATATTATTGTTAGAACTATATCGACAAATATATATATATACGTAATATGCCTTCATTCCAATAAGGAGCCGCCGCGAGACTAATATAATATATATATATATATATATATATATATATATATATATATATATATATATATATATATATATATACTATAATATATATATATATATATATATATAATATATATATATATATATATATATTATACTATAATAATATATATATATATATAAATATATATAATAATATATATATATATATATATATAATTATATATATATATATATATATAATATTATATATATTATATATATATATATATAAGAATATTATATATATATATATAACTATATATACATATATATATATATATATATATATATATATAGTAAGAGAGGACAAAGAGCATCCGAGGCAATGAGATTACCCCCATTGGACACATATATGGAGTGCTAGGGTACATCCCAAGGCACTTCAGTGCCCAATAGTTTGCCCTCTTTCACACTCATCTCCAGTAGGCTCTCCTTTATCACACATCATTGACACTATTACAGACAACACTTTCCTTTGAAAAGCAAATAATCAAATATGTCATCCAGACTACTAACCTCGGAGAAATAAAGAGCGTCGATTCCAAAATTTGCCCCTCATTAGCTCATCCCTCATCCCTCATCCCTCAGTTGACGTCCTCTGGTGGTGGGACTGGTGCAGTCTCAGATTTGCCTGACTGTTCTGATGCGTGATCCTCATTCTCATAAATGTCTTTTACTCTAATTTCCACTTTCGTGAACACCACCTCTCCTCTTCTAAACCTTATCTCTTGTTCGTAACAGAAATTCAGGTGTTTGAGGGCGCTGACACCAAACCGTAATCTATTCTCTTTTGTTATCTCTATCCTCAATTCTCAGTCAAAGGCTGCTGTTGAGCTTATGTGCGCAACGATGTTGTTTGTCCTCACGTCTGTGATTTCGAGTCTCCCGAATTATTTACCTTATGGCTCAGGCAATCCTGTCAATCTATTACTAAATTGATTTGTTCCGTATATCTGTCACCTAGCTCAAATGACTATCATAATTTCGGCTACTTAAACTCGGAATTGCAACACATTTTCTCTTCCTCACCTTTCTCCGAAATCATAATTCTTGGTGATTTCAACGTTCATCGCGCCAATGACGTTCCTCTATTTCTCAAGATACAGCTGGTGAACTTGTCTACCGTCTTCTATCCAGAATGACCTTGAATAGTCGGTGCAGCTCCATACCAGTCTTCGTCTTCAAACTCTAGAAATTCAAACAACTTTTATTTCATCCCGGAATGAATCCTAAACCTTTCCCCGTAACACTAGAAAAAAATTTCTCAATAAAAATTATAATAATCTTTCTGACTCCACTTCCTCACGGTGGTTCTGGAATTTTGCCAAGAATGTTAACTCTAACTTTGCTTCTTCATCTTTCCCTCCTCTATCTTCTCCCGACGGCGGAGCCGCTCTTATGCCTTCTGCTAAAACTGAACTCTTCTCTCAAACATTTGCATCTAATTCCACCTTAGAAGATTCCGGAGAAATTTCTACTCTCCACCTCCTCCAACTAATTTATACCCAATATTGTAATTTCATCTAAATATATTAATTCTGATTCTTCTGAACTTACCACTAAGAATGCGAAGAGTCCTAATGCTATTCCTATTGTGGTTCTCAAAAACTTGTGCTTCAGAGCTTGAAACCTGCCTTAGTAAAATATTCCAACTCCCTCTTTCTACTTCGACCTTTTTATTATTGTTGGAAGCGTGCGCTCATTCAGTCTATGTCGAAAATGGGGATCACTCTCAGTCCTACAATTATCGTCCTGTTGTTTTAACTTCTGTTCTTCCTAATGTTTTCGAATCTATTTCCAACAGGAAGATTTGGAAGCATCTCAATTTTTTTCTAATCTTATCTCCGATTGTCAATATGACTGTAGCAAGCGCTCCACCAATGATCTTCTTTCCCTCCTTTCTGATTCTTGGTCTTCTTCCCTTCGGCATTTCGGCAAATATTTCGCTGTTCCGCAAAGCTTTGCTTTTTTAAACTTCTCTCTTAAGGTATTAATCCTTCTCTTTGATTTCCTTTCTGGTCTTTCTATGGTGGTGTTCCTCAAAGCTCGTTCTATCCAAACTCTCTTTATACAATTCATTAATGATCTTCTCTCTATTATTTCATGACCTATCCACTCCTATGCTGACCACTGCATCCTACACTACTCCTTTCATTTGCTAGACGTCCCTCCCAACTATAATAAGCTCACGCTAGAAAGGCGTCATTGGAGCAACTGACCTCTGACCTTTCTCTAATTGATAAGAAGGTTGTTTTCAATTCCTCAAAAACTCTGTTCCTTCATCTTTCTACTCGCAATAATTTTCCACACAAATATAACGCTTCGAAAACAAACTCTAACCTTCGTCCTGTGATTAATATCTGTGTTCTTTACTATCGTGATCTTAATTGGAAAAGATCTCTCTCTCTCTCTCTCTCTCTCTCTCTCTCTCTCTCTCATCTCTCTCTCTTCTCTCTCTCTCTCTCTCTCTCTCCTCTCTCTCTCTCTCTCTCTCTCTCTCTCTCTCTCTCTCTCTTCTCTCTCTCTCTCTCTCTCTTCTCTCTCTCTCTCTCTCTCTTATCTCTCTCTCTCTGGCGTTTCTTTGGCTCGCTGCATCTTAATTGAAGTATCACATTACATCTTATTCACACCAAGCATCTAAGAGCGTTGACTTTTTCTAAGGCACCTTCAAAATTTCTTCACTTCACCTCAGCCATCCTTCTGTTGTACAGGGTGGCGTTACCCTTACATGGAGTATGCCCCACACATTCTGCGGCGTGCGTTCCCACTCACAGAACCTTTCTTGAAGGGGTTGGTTGTCCTAGGGCTTTTCGTCCTAGTCAAACTCTCTCCTACTCTCACTAACTCTCTCTCCAGTCTCTTTCGACCCTCGAATGGTGCTAACTCTCTTATTCCGTTCATAATGAATTATTTCGCCTAGCATAGCACCTCCATTGAGAAGGATTTCGTGCGACAC
>JABUQX010067845.1:7500-12500 GCA_015478945.1 Trachelipus rathkii
ATTATTGATTTAAATTTATTCAATTAGTAGTTAATATATATATATATATTATATATATATATATAATTATATATATATATATATATAGTATATATATATATATAATATATATATATAATATAAGTATATAATATATATATATATATAAATATATATATAAAGATATAATAATATATATATAAATATACGTATATATATATATATAATATATATATATAGAATATATATTATATATATATATCGATAATATATATATATATAATATAATATATATATATATAATAATACATGAAGTATTACAGCGTACAGATAAATATGATTAAAATTCGATTTTATTTTTTACTGAAAGTTTCGGATCGACCAATGTCCATCGTCAGTAAGTCTAAAATAATAAAATAATAAAACTTGGTGAGGAAAGTAATAAAACCAATAAGGTTCATTTAAAATTTATCAAACTAATGAATTATAGCCAAGCAAAAAAATGTTTCAAACTCACAAATAAACGTATGGAAGGGGAGGGAGGAGAGGACCCATTATTCTCTAGTCAGAGATTTGAAACATGGATTTATCGGAAGAGGAAAAATATAACAAATAATATTACAGAATGTATGAATAAAATGTTGGGTAGCATAGCGTATAGGCTATATGATAAATAATAATGTGACACTTGGGACGAGGGTTCGGTGTCTGATTCCTAGAAAGATACTGGTCTGGTGAAGTCTGCTTCCCCCCCCCTCCCCCCCACCTCGATTAAGGACAAAATTGGTGACATATGAATTAATCTCCCCTTCCCCCCCACCTCGTTTAAGGACTGAAGGACAAAACTGGTGAGATATGAACTAAAATTTAAAAAAAAAATAAATAAAATATAGCATTGGACAAGTTAGGGTTGGGTGAGCCACTAATTTCACTCACGCACAGCTACACTAGTCATTTTTTCCACCGCACCGCACCGCACCGCACCGCAAAGAGTGAGTCGGCTAGCCCTAGTATAACATATCTTCTAACCTACAGATCAATTAGGTCGAAATTTATTTCTTTTAAACGTAAATTTTAAAATTTAAAATTTATGGTTTAAAAGAGTTTCATTTAAAAAAAAAATTTTCACTTATATTAAATGTAAGCAAGAAAAGTGTAAAAAATAAATCGATATAAAATATAATATGAATTCAAGGAGTAAAAGGATAAAAAATTTCCATAATAATAATAATAATAATAATAATAATAATAATAATAATAATAATAATAATAATAATAATAAATAATAATAATAATAATAATAATAATAATAATAATAATATAATAATAATAATAATAATAATAATAATAATAATAATAATAATAATAATAATAATAATAATAATAATAATAATAATAATAATAATAATAATAATAATAATAATAATAATAATATAAATTTAAATTTTTTAAAAATTTAAAAAAGAAAAAAAATGAAAAAAATAAAAAAATTAATTAAAAAAAATTTAAATAAATTTAAAAAAATTTTTTTTTTTTAATTTTTTTAAAAAAAAATTAATTCTTAATTTTAAAATAAGATAATAATTTTTTTAAAATTAAAAAAAAAATAATTTTAAAATAATTTAAAATTAATTAAAATTTAAAGATTAATTTTTAAAAATAAAGTTAATAAAAATTTTAAATTGTAATAATAAAATAATAATAATATTAAATTTATTTGAGGTTAAAATGTTGAATCTTAATATTTGTTACGGTATTTCACGCTCGATATTTTCTTAAATTTTTCTTCTCCAAAATAGGTTGAAAAAAGTGACAAAAACTGTCAAAAACTTCGCCTCGTCTGAAACGATTAGAAAAAGAACGAACTCGGCTTCAGAAAAAGAAAAAAATCCGCTTAAGAAAAAAAATGAAATCCGTTTCAGAAAAGGAACAAATTCCGTTTCAGAAAAAGCGTTGTCCTCCAAACTTCTGTAGCCTTCCAGTTTGAGGATACATCACGGCTATTTTATAACAAAAATTATTTTTCTAAGACAATAAGCAAAATTATTTCTTTTCCCTCTGGCTCCACCCAAAATTATGTTTCTCTAACATCGGCTTCGACACTGAAGCCCTGATATATATATATATATATATATATATATATATATATATATATATATATATATATATATATAATATATATATATATATATATATTAATATATATATATATATATATATATATATATATAAATATTATTAAACTTCCTTTTAACGTGCTTTATCCCCTTTTCAGAGGGTAACACGGGGGGACTACAGGAAATCGAACTTTAAGGCCGGCTATCCCAAACCAGCACCACCAACGTGTTCGCAGTCGAGTTTTAATTCTTGCCCCCAGGAAGATAAAACTCCAACTGCTACGCGGAGGATTGAACCAGCGTTCTCTCGCATGAGAGTCGGCGAGTCAACCTCCTGCGCCACGAGGCGTTCTATATATATATATATATATATATATATATATATATATATATATATATATATATAATACATATATATATATAATATATATATATATATATATATATATATAATAAGATAATAATAAGTATATATATATATAATATTATATCAGTGCCGTCCTATCAAAACTTTTTTTTACTCGGGCTCTCACCCACTCTCTCTCTCTTCTCTCTCTCTCTCCCTCTCTCTCTCGATTATATATATATATATATATATATATATATATATATATATATATATATTAACATATATATATATATTATATATATATATAGTATATATATATATATAATATAAATAGTTATGAGATATATATATATGAAACAACAAAATGTATATTGCGTCATTAGCACCAGTATTGACCTAATAAAAAAGTTTTCGTTAATTCAAAATTAAATTATATGATTAACTAAAGTATTTCAAGTTAGTTTTCTTTTATAAAATATTAAGAAATTTTAAATATTAATTTTTCGAATCTGAAATGTGCATTAAAAACACATAAATGTTTATTTTAAATTCCTTTTAATAAAACGAGTGTTATTTAGATTATTAGGGGGGGGGGGAAACAAACAACATGTTAAAAAAAAATTAAATTCTGCGACTGTGTATATAGTGTACACTGATCTAAAAATTTTTAACTGTTTAATTTCTCATGAGCGGAAAGCCGTCACGTTTTATAAAATGATTGAAAAATTAGCATTATCAATGCAAACGATTCTTTACACTTTTTTGTTATATTTAAGTTAATCTTTTAATTATGTATGTAATTTTCCTTTCATTAAGGCCAATTTTCACTAAGAAAAATAAGAAACTTTTATCTAACTATGAAAATCTGGAAGAAAATCGATCGTTTCTATAATGATAACTAGGGCTAAGCCTGAGCAGCTCGAGTGTAGGAGTCGCCTCTGATATATATATATATATATATATATATATATATATATATATATATATACTGTATAATATATATATATATATATATTATATAATATATTATATATATATATATATACTTAATATATATTATATATATATTATATATATATTATATACTATAATATAATATATAATATATATATAAATATATATATAATATATATATATATATATAATGAGTGGTAGCGCTGACATAAGAAATTGTAGAGTCACCTTAGAATATATGGTTCGAATTTTTTCGTGGGAATATATTGGCCATATCAATATTATTATTTGAGAGGTCACGTTTTGGAATAAGGAAGGCTAGGAACACGAACTGACCTTTCCCTTCTCTTTATCTAAGGATATCTGCTAAGCAATAATAATAATAATAACAATATATAATAAGTAAAATAATAATTAATAATAATAATAATAATAATAATAATAATAATAATAATAATAATAATAATAATAATAATAATAATAATAATAATAATAATAATGATAATAATAATAATAAGAATAATTAAGATAAAAATAGTCGTGTATAATAATAATAAGTTAAAGTTAATAATAATAATAATGATTGATAATAATAATAATAATAATAATAATAATAATAATAATAATAATAAGAATAAAATAAATAATTAATAATAATAATAAATAAAATAATATAGATAAAATTTGATAATAATAATAATAATAATAAATAATAATTAATAATAATAATTAATAATAATAATAATATAATAATAATAATAATAATAATAATAATAATAATAATAATAATAATAATAATAAAATAATTATATAATTAATAATAATAATAATAATAATAATAATAATAATATAATAATAATAATAATAATTAATAATAATAATAATAATAATAATAATAATAATAATAAATAATAATAATAATAATAATAATAATAATAATAATAATAATAATAAAGTAATAATAATAATAATAATAATAATAATAATAAAATAATAATAATAATAATAATAATAATAATAATAATAATTAATAATTAATAATAATAATAATAATAATAATAATAATAATAATAAATAATGAATAATAATAATAATAATAATAATAATAATAATAATGAATAATAATAATAATAATAATAATAAATATAATAATAATAATAATAATAATAATAATAATAATAATAATAATAAAATAATAATTATTTTAATGAATAAAAAAATAATGATTTTAATATAAAAAATAATAATAATGAATAATAATAATAATAATAATAATAATAATAATAATAATATTAATATAAATAATAATTAATAATAATAATGAATAATAATAATAATTCAATAATAATAATAATAAAATAATTAATAATCATAATAATTCCTATAAATGCTAATAATCTTTTAATGAATAATAAAATAATAATAATAATAAATAATAATAATAATAATAATAATAATAATAAATAATAATAATAATAATAATAATAATAATAATAATAATAATAATAATAATAATAATAATAATAATAATAATAATAATAAAATAATAATAATAATAATAATAATAATAATAATAAAATAATAATAATAATAATATAAAA
>JABUQX010067845.1:25000-27500 GCA_015478945.1 Trachelipus rathkii
GAGAGAGAGAGAGAGAGAGAGAGAGAGAGAGAGAGAGAAGAGAGAGAGAAAGAGATAAAATATACAGGAAAGTCGAGATTATTTATTCAATACCTAATAAACAAACTATTTCAATTTAACTAATAATTTTATATCAATGAAAATATTTATATCATAAAAATAAAATGTTTATATAATAGACACTCTGTGTTTTTCATCTTAACGGATTATAAATATAAACTACATTTTAAGTTTTATAAAATACGGAATATATTTTTTCGTATTTAAGAGTTTTGGACTATTCTTGATTTCCCATTTTCTATAACGTTTTTAAGCTCAACTAACATATTTGAGCAATTTTAGGACACTTTAAAAAATGCTTTTAAAATCCATTATTTTAGATATTATATAATATTTAGACAATACTGTACTCTAATACTCTAATAGAATTGCTCTGCTTATTTTATTTTATATATTTTTATAGAATTTTGTGTATAATGCCTAGGCAGTGCGTAAGCAGTACCAACAGTTTCTGCTACGTATGTGGAGAACTAACCTTTAAATCGCAGAATCGTAATTTCACTCCACTTGTGCCAAAAGATTAGGAACTTTATTTTGAAATAAAAGTTGGAGACCAGGATAAGGCATGTGTATTTTTGCAAAACTTGCTTAACATATATTATATATTATAATATATATCTATATAAATATATATATATATATATATATTACTACATATATTAATATAATATATATATATATAATATATAATATATATATATATTTATCATATATATATATATACTACATATATATATATATATATTATTAATATCAATATATATATATATATATATATATATATATATATATATATTATATATATCTATAATATATATATATATTATATCATATAATATTATATATATAATATTATATAAAATATTTATATATATGATATATATATATATATAATATATATAAATATTATATATATATATATATATATATATATATATATATATATATATATTATATATATATATATGTTATTATATATATATATAATAATATATTATATATATTATATATTTATATATATATATATATATATATATATAATATATATCTATATATATATTTATATTTATTTTATATTTATATATATATATATATGATATTATATATATATATATATATATATTATATATATATATATTATATATATAAATATATATATATATATATATATATATATATATTATATATATTATTATAATATAAATATATATATATATATATATATATAGTACTATATATATATAAATTATATATATTATATATATATTAATATATAATATAATATATATTATATATATATATATATATAATATATATATATAAATAGCCGTATATATATATATATATTCATATATAATATCTATATATATATATAATATAATATATATATATATATATATTATATATTTATATATATACTAATATATATCATAATATATATATAATATTAATATTATATTATAAATATATATATATTATCTATATATATATATATATTTTATATATATATATATATATATATATATTTATATATATATATATATAAAATATATATATATATATATATATATATATATATCAAATGAAATCAGTGATAGAATGGAGTATTTGGAATACAATCCCTTCTATGAACATTTGACGAATCTGCAACACCTAAATAGTTACAGCCGTTTAAACCTAATGCAGGAGCCTACAACGCAAATGGTGCAGGTAACAATAAAACGACATTACCATGTGTGTGTTATGTTAATGTTTCAAGTACCAAGATTAATTATAAAT
Source organism: Trachelipus rathkii (assembly GCA_015478945.1). Lineage (NCBI taxonomy): Eukaryota > Metazoa > Arthropoda > Malacostraca > Isopoda > Trachelipodidae > Trachelipus > Trachelipus rathkii. The sequence continues at coordinate 26,840 of JABUQX010067845.1, forward strand.
AAAGTACATATGATGCAAAACAATAATAATAATCAATAACCTAAATAATCAATATAATAATCATAATAATAATAATAATAATAATAATAATAATGAATAATAATAATTCAATCCATAATAAATAATAATAATAATAATAATAATAATATAATAATAATAATAATAATAATAATAATAATAATAATAATAATAATAAAAATAATAATAATAATAATAATAATAATAATAATAATAATAATAATAATAATAATAATAATAATAAGAATGATAATTGTCTGTTTGTCAATTTGAACATATGATATATGACAATAATAATAATAATTTATAATATATATAATAATAATATATAATAATAATTAATAATAATAATAAATAATAAGTAATATAATAATAATATTAAAAATAATAATAATATATTCAGTTTTTCTTTTAACCTTCTAATTCTCCAAATATTTTTTTTGATTTTCATTTAATTTTCTTACATACTAGTCTAGAAAATACGTTTGCATAGGAAACTAAGAGGCATATTCTAAATTTTTTGAGTGTTTCTGACGGTCTTTCGTCCGTAAAACTTCGGACATCTTTCAGAGTTTCGATTCTATACATTTGAATGAGAGAATATGGAAGATTTTAAAACCATTAAAGGTGTAAAAAAATCTTC
>JABUQX010067846.1:7500-47500 GCA_015478945.1 Trachelipus rathkii
GGCCACTTTGTTCTTACTTTTGCGTTGTGAATTGGATAGAGATTTAGCAAAATTCCAACAAGAAGTTTTGTTTTCTGGGGAAAAGCTCGAATTCCTACAAAACATGTGAAAGATGCTATTACTAAATTGAGAAACTTCACGCAGAGGTAAGAAATGGTACAAAAGGACAGTTAAACACACTCAGAAGCTGGCAAAGAACAAAATCAAGAGTTCGCCTCAAAGGTAGATGATATCTTTGATATCGCCCATCAAGATGCCTTGGCCATGAGGAAATCAGAAGAAGACAAAGAGTTTCTTTTTGAAACAAAGGGAAAAAGGGTCGGCCAGGCTCTATGCTTGGAGTTGATCTGAAGATAGCTCGAGCTGAAGAAAGAAAACTACAAAAGGAACTTGCGAAAATGAACGAGCAAATTCAAGCGGAATGTTTATTCGACATAGGTAAGGTTTTTATTTTTGCTTGAATATTGAATCTTTTGCGTAGGGTTTAGGTCCCCTGGTTCTATTGTTTAGTTTTTTACAAAAGCACCAACAAAACAAGATAAGCAACGTAACTTAACTATTTTCATAATTAATTTGGTCCTTTTCTTTCTCTTCTTTTGTTCATAGAGACTGGTGATGAAGAAGTGATGAAGAGGAAAATACATGCGATGAAGATATCGAAGATGTGCTGCCAATGGACGTTTGTACTTCTCAAGAAACCGAGGAACTTTCTGGACCATCTCATAGCAAAAGGATGAAGCGTGGCGTTAGGAAAATTTTAACCATGAAACCTATCTCTGTGTGGTTCGGTGTAAGGTATCTGACAGAAATGCAACCAGAATACTCATAGCTACCATAGAAGCACTTGGGAGATCCTTACGGAGTTCAAAGTGTCACAAACTCACAACCAGAGACCGAAGTACTTCAGAGAAAATTACACTGAAATAAGATTTAGACGATGATTGCTGAATATGAATTGAATTTATATACCGAGAGGCTGTTGTTGTAGGGCTTCAATGGAACGCGAAAACCTTCCTTTCAAGGGGTTCTAAAAGACAGAGCAAGAAAGAACGAATAGTGTTGTATTTTTATGTGAAATGACAACTGCTAGGAGTTCCTGTGGCAGACAAACACTGGTGAAGAACAAGCCCTGGGCTTGTTTATGAGTGTCTCGAAGGATGAGTGTTCCCATTGAATATCAAGGCAATATTTTCGACACCTCTCCATAACATCAACACAGGAAGGATCTAAGGAGCTTGGTACACTTTTTGGAAAACTCTTGGGTAAGAGAGCTGCCTTTTACCCTAGCTTGCGAACATAATTCTTGAAGTCATGTTGAGAGGGTGTTTTCGAATGTAAGTTCGGATCAAACAAACTGGGCTCAACCCGATATGTCAAGAGATTCAAAATGCATGGCGAAGCTCACAAGAAACAGTATGCTCGGTATATACAACGGGAAATTGTGAGAGACATATAACTCTGAAGTAATTGCAACCATAACTTGGGATGTAACACTCAACCTCACGGAATCACACCCAGAGCGAGATTTCATAGGTAGCTCCTACATTGGTATTGGTGTTTGTAGAAGCAATGAATGGAACGGAATTGAATTTAAATTCTCCAGGTGCCATCAGTCATGCCAGGTGAATGGCCAAGGCCATCTATTGTCTGAAGATATTTCTATTCCGCGGACAATTCAAACTGAGTCATGAAGAACAACGTGCCTTAGAAGCTGTTTGTATTTTTCTCGTTAGAGTGTATTGCAAAAGCTTGGTTCAATGCTCACAAAGCACACTTGGCTCCCAAGCAAGACTTTATCTCGAGGAGAGCTCTGGTGAAAATTCTCCAAACATTTGTGGTATTTCAATGGCGAATTGTAGCCCTCGTGTATTTGATCCTCAATTTCAGAACGAAGAAAATCGAAATGACGGACAAAGCCTAAATGACACGACGCGAGACCGAAAATTCCAGATTGGGGTAGAACCCAAATTTCGAAAACACAGTTGAAGAACTGGTTAATGCAGTGTTATCTTGTTTAATCAAGGGGACCATGAATTTCTTTGAGCGTTTCAAGATTAACGTAGTTTTCTCAGAGAACCCCCGTGCTGTTCTGAAAATCTAACATTAAGTGAAGGGCTTGGGGATTGTGAAGTCACTAAGGTCGTTAATGATGTGGCAGAACGAGGAGTGAAATTATTACAGACTTTAATACCTCCACTAAAGATGAGGAGCAGAAACAATATGTTTTAGAGTAGTCACAAATGCCGAAAGCTGTATCCTGATGTTTCAAAAATCACTTTGAGCAAACCTTTAGAATAGATTATTCATTATTTTATTCTTCTTAAAGAATGCAAACGATGCAATGTCATCTCTTTTCTTATTAAAATACATTCAAAGATGTTCAAAGAAAAACATTCTGTCATTTTAGGGCATGATCCAATTTTTGGGATTTTTGGCTGGGGCTGATCCAGTTTTCAGCCCCACATAAAAATGGACATAAAAAAAAATTTGGGAAAAAAAAAAACCAGCCGATTTTGACTATATAACACAAAATGTAGCTTTTTTTGGGCTCTAAAACGTTGTTTTCCGGTGTTTTTTCTGTGACTGTAGTCATAACTTTCAGAATTTTCAATTTTTCAAAATCCTATTTTTAACTATTTTTCCTATCAACTTTCAGATTTTTTTTTGCGAAATAACTTCACAATTGAATATGAATAATAGGTCCATTCTACAAATCTTGATGACACTTTAGAAATTTTTAGTTTTGTGCTCAGCGTTGTCCAATTTAAAAACTCACTTTTTTTGGAAACGTGAAAAAGTTGGGAACATATTTTTTTTTTCTACTAATCCGATCACATCCAATTTTTCAGGGCTTGTAATAAGTCGGGCAAAGATGGCATCTTTTTAATTTAGTTTTCAAGCCTTTTACATGCTATAGGTTTGGATTTGTTCTTGGAACAAATTTTCAAAAAAAAAGTTTTTGAAAATTTTTTAAAAATTTTCTATTGAGTATACAAAAAAATGTATTAGTTTTGGATTTGTTCTTGGAACAAATTTTCAAAAAAAAAAATTGGAAATTTTTTAAACATTTTCTTTTGAGTATACAAAAAAATTATGTAAGAAAAAAGATGCATCTCGTCCGACTATACAAGACCTGAAAATTTGATGTTGATTGGACAAGTAGAAAAAAAAGTATCTCAATATTTCACTTTTTCAAACTTTTGAATTTTTGGAAAAGTGAAAAATTGATATATTTTTTCCTACTCATCTGATCAACATCAAATTTTCAGGGCTTGATTAATCGGGCGAGATGCATCTTTTTAGTTTGATAAATTTTTTGTATACTCAAAAAAAATTTTTTTTTAAATTTCCAAAAATGTTTTTTTGAAAATATGTTCCAAGAACAAATCCAAAACTAATGTATATACACAGAAGCTGTTTGGTGTTTATAGCGTCAAAATCGGCTGATAATTCCGAATTTTATGTCCATTTTTAAATTGGAGTGAAAATTGGGCGTAGCACGAGCCCAATATTGGACCCTGTCCTTATTCACATATTCTCTATAAAATTAGCTTTTCCAATGTTTCATTAGTAACTCTATTTCTCCTATGGCGTTATGATTAACCAATAATATAGAAATATGCATCTTGATTGGCTCTTACAGCAATCTCCTGTGATTGGCTTCTAAATGGTGATGCAATTTTTATTTGTTTCGTTTATTTATTATTATTGTTTTTTGATGATTTTTTTTGAAAATCCTGTAGAAACAAGAAAGACTCGGATTGGAAATCCGGATTTCGCAATCGAGCTCGGAATCCGAATCCGTATGTGTTAAAATGTTCGAATCCGAATCCGATCCGATTCAGGCACCTTTGGGGGGGAAATTCCCCGAAAAAATCCTATTCGAATCCGTGTAAGTGGATAAGGTTCGAATCCGAATCCGAATCCAGCACCTTCGGATTCGGATTCGCCCATCACTAATATATATATTAAAGGGCGCGACATGCCATGATACACGTCATTTGAAAGTGTTCTTGTCAAAGGTATAGTTCGTAAAATAGATAAAGGGAGTATATTCTAGATTTTACCAGTGAAGTACATGTAAGGTTGAGCATAGCGGTTAAGTCTGGGGTTTGTGAGTTGGATATAGAAGGGATAAGACTGTGCAGGAAGGTGTGTCGCGCAGGCCTTTCTCAATGGAGGAGGTTTGTGACTAGAAAGTTCGGAAAAGCAGTGTCCATTGTAATAGCGATACAATAGAGAGTGTGACGTAACAATTCGACAATTTCATTGCCCTTCAATGTTACTTCATCACCTATCCACTCCTGTGCTGATGACTCTACCCTTCATTACTCCTATTTTAGTGAAACAGCAAGTAACTCATGCTAGGAATATGACCTTGAAGTAACTCACCTGAGATCTCTCTCGAATTTGTAATTGGGGCAAATGAAATATGGTTGTTTTCAAGACCTCAAAAACTAAGTTTTTCCATCTTTCTACTATACACATTCTTCCACTAACTATAACATCATCGAAAACACGCCAACTCAAACCTCAGTCTCTATTAAGTGTTCTCGATGTTTCTTTTCCCTTGATCTATCTTTGAAGGTCATACTATTTCTTTTTTTTAGCAAGTTTTTAAGAGGGTGGGTGTTCTGAGGTGCCTTTGGAACTTTTTTACGTAATACCATTTGCTTGCTCTTTACAGAGGTATCGTTCAGCTCTGAATAGAGAATGAAACACACATATGTAATAGTTCCATTTACACAGCTTTTCTTGTGAGAGTGGTGCCTTGCTCTTTTCGTCTTATCAGCTTTCCTCCTCTCACATTCACTCTCCAGTCTCTCTCTACCCGTCGAATTGTTGGGTCACACTCTTTCTTCGATAGCTATTACAATTGTCACTTCTCCACTAGACTCTCAATCTCTCATGTCGTTTACGTTGTCTAATGAGATTTGAGAGTAGCTCGTTCGACACGTCCCTCAACATAATTATCATCTTTTCTCCCACCTGCTTTTGATTGAGACTTGACCACAATGTTTATTAACATGGCCTCACTGGAATTCTCGAACACACCTCAATTCTACTATTTCGAACTTCCTTTAATTAATGAACACTTTTAAACGGCGTGTATCAGGCCTTGTCGGCAATCAAATTAACATTCAGAAATTTTGCCAAATCCGGTAGAATTTGGTAGACCTTGGCCTTGCACCCGAAGATATAATATCGATTATATAATTATATATATCCTATCACTAAAAACATAAATAATATAATATATATAATATATATTAATATATATATAATATTATATATATATAATATATATTAATATATATATTATATCTAATATATTTTCAATTATATATTCTTATATATATAATATATAACTATATAATTTAGTCCTGATATATAATATTATTATTATTATTTATAATAATTATAATATTGATTATATATATATAATAGTATATTATAATATATATATATATATATTATATATATATATACTATATTATTATAATAATATTATAATTTATGATACTATATATTATTATATATATATATTATATGTATTATATAACTATATATTATTTCTTATATATATTTCTTATAATATAATATTTAATATATATAATTTATTATATAATTATTTTTAACTATATAATTATGATAATATTTATATATATATATAATATATATATATAGTATATATAATATATAATATCTTATTATTTATTATAACTTTATTATTAATATTCAGAGCTGGCAGCTATATTTATATTTGAGTGGACGGCGCTATGCGCTATGCCGCGGCATATGTTGGCCCTAGCGCCTATGCGTTTATATTTTTTTGTCACATCATGCGCTATGCGCCTGCGACTTTTCGCCGGCGGTGGCTGTTTGCTAAATATAGTAAACTTTAGTGCGATAAAAGCATGCTTTTATAAGGAGAAAACACATTTATTAAGTTTTGTAATTAAAACACCGTAACTAATTCTACAACGTCCTCTTCCTCTCATGTTCTTGGAAATTCCATATTGGCAATAAGGTCAGCAGAGCGGTGCAGAGTATGAATTTTAGAGCCATAGTTGCCAATTTATTTGTAGTTAAAACTACTGAATATAGTATTATATATAATAATATATTATAATTTATATAATATATTTAATATATTATTATAATTTATAATATTATATATAAATATATATATATATATATATATATAATATATATATATATATTTATTATATAGATTATAATATTATACTATATATATCTTTATCTATTATATATTAATTATATAATAATATATATAATATATATATAATATATATATTAATTTAATATATATATATAATATATAGAGTTTTACACTGTTTTTAGAATGATACAAGTTTGCCATGCTTCTAAGTTCTACTTTTATGGGTAAAAAAAATGCTTTGTTCCATGTTATGGCGCTTGCTATAGGCGAGAGAAAATAGTGCCTTAAATACACGCCTTTTCAAAAAAATTTTGCGCTGACTTGGACGCAGAGTACAAAATGCCACCATCGAATAGGCGCAATCGGTGGCGCGCAGCTGATATTATATTTATAGTATGATATATATATATCTATTTATAATATATATATATTATATATGATATAAAATATATAATATATAATATAATAATATATATATTTTATACTAATTATATATATAATATTTAATTATTATATTTTTATTTAAATATATAATATATATACTATATATATATATTAATATATATCTATATATTTAATATATGATATATTATATTATATATATATATATATATATATATATATATATATAATATTTATTATATTATAATTAGTTTATATTATATATTTATATATGTTTATATTGGCCATATCCTGCAATTATACCTAAAGATTTTTATTTATTGAAAATTTTTAAGAGTGAAATTTTGAGAGGAAGATTCATTTCTGCGACTGTAAAGTCGTATTTCCTCTGACATTTGGTGACACCTTCTTCCTTTAATTATTGACTACTGAATATCAAGGACAAACCACACATATATTATATATATTATACTATATATAGTATATAATATAATTCTCATATAATATTATATAATTAATATTAATAAAACTATTATTATTATATTTATTACTAGTGGCCGGCTCGTGAAACGAAAAGAGGGAAGCTGCAAGTATATAATATATAATATATATATATTATATATATTATATATTTATAATATATATATATATTATATATATATAATATAATATATATATTTTTAATATGACACTCATATCATTTATCTTTCCGATTCATTTTTTCAATAGTGGCCAAACATTAAAGATTCAACACCAATCACCTATGGTTTTCTAAAGAATACTCTCACTCTTAAAGCTATTATAGTAAATGATATGAAAGTAACATATGCATTTGATATGTTAACTACTTTTTCGGCTCTAAGGCTTAAGATTTGTATAACGCAAATTACGAGCACAAAGATTAATCAAAATTATAAAACTAAATTACAACCAACCTCCCGAAAGGCCAATGCATGTAACAAAAAACTATTAGCTACAGGAAATAGATACATTTTTGATTTCAAGAAAGCATTTCACATGATTGAAACTTAAAAAAGAAAACAATATTTTATTCTAATTTTATTAATAACACTTAAATATTACTTATAATTTTAAGGGCTGGCAGGCGTACGTTTCACATTAATATTTTCATTCGGAGTATAAGAGAAAAGTTGCCATATTAGTTCTGTTTTTTATTAATGCTAAGTGACATCTTTTTATCCTTGAAATCAAGTGCACGTAGATGCAGAGGTCAGGTATCTCTCGGCCATTATCACCGGGGACGCCGGCGAGGCGCATCTGTCCCTGCAAGAAAATGGTTCTCTCTTTTCATTTTTACTTTCTTTTTTTAGGAATAGTTCGGGCAGACGGAGGGACAGAGGGAACCGGCGATAGTTGCTGATCCTCCCTCGTCCGCGGTAGGCTCCGCACACGCAAGACTGAGTCCAGTCTTTCAATAAAATTGTGGCACTACTGGATCTCACATACTTCCTCCAATCGCATATTAAGTGCATAAGGAAAAGTACAATATTGCTTTGCGTCTCATTCTCGCTCAATTTATAATAACTCTGACTACCATTATGCATAGCAGATCTCCCGCACCCAATGGGACGATTATTTTCGTGAACATGTTTAAGCAGCCAATTCTTCATCAATACCATATTATTAGTTTTCTTATTAGTGTGTTTCATTTATATTCTATTCTTCATTTTGCTATCACTTCTACCATTATAGTTTTCAACTAAAATTTATTTTTTATTTTTTTTCTTTGATAGTGCCCTGTGTTATTGCTCTCCGCTCATCCTCTCTCACTCCATATAAATTGCACATTTTTTGTTGAAATCTAGAGGAGCTTGGACTCCTCAAATGGATTAGCAAAAACTTAGTAGTATACCCCATCCTATAACTCTGAGGGCTGCGGCTTCTACTCTTCTTCGGTCTCCTTTCTGTCCTCCATTCTCTGTCTTCCTCTCCCCTCTTCTCATCCTGAGTCCCGCCTTCATCTCGGTCCTCTCTATCAATCTGGCTCATCTTTCCTCTCCTCTCTCTCTCTCTCTCTCTCCATCTCTCCCGCTCTTTTTTTTTCTCTCTCTCTCTCTCTCTCTCTCCTCTCTCTCTCTCAGTCCCCTGCGGGTCTCATCTCCACTCTCTCAGACTGGCTCTTTGGTTGTCTAGATATAATATATATATATAATTATTACTCTTGTAAATACCTCACTTACTATAATTGATATATATAATCCAATGTATAAACTATAGATTTAGTACTTATATATACTAGATATTCGTAGTATTTATGTTACAATTATATTTATATATATTATACTCTCACTCATATATATCATAATATTATATAATGTAGCCCTATAGCTATTTCCAGCTGAGCTACTTACGTTAATCCAATTTAGATATCATTATCAGCTAAATTTATTATATCATATTATATATATATTACCATATAATTGAATATATCTATTATATACTTCTTACATATCTATATACTATCAGTAATACCTAATTACCTTATTAGGCCCTATCAATTTCAATATCTACTGTATGGGGATATGTCATATGAACTAATTCGTACCTACGAATCTACGCCATGAAGATCTCCATCTCTTTGATTCTAATTGTTAAGGAAAGACGTTAATGGAGAAGGCTCATTGTACTCGCATCGTGTCGAGGGAGGCATCTTGTTGTGAAGTAAGAAGTCCTCAAGAGATAAGACAAAAATTAAGATACTTCCAAGAAGGTTCATTATTATATAATATTCTGCATTAGAGATAGCCACAATGTTACTAACAGTTGGTGTAGTTTTGGTGATCAGAGATAAATAACGATGTTGCGTTACTCTTATGTAAATGTATTACCAAATTCATATGTATTCTGACAAATTTTAAAGAGAATAATAGACCTTAATCTAATTATATCTTATACAAAATTTTTAAACATTATTTCTATTTATAATTTGTAATTTCGAATTATTCATTACATTAGTTGCTTTTTTTTTTTTTTAGATGAGGCCGCACTCTAGTGCTTACCCGTAATAAACTAGCGCATTATAGTATCATTATTTCTATATCTATATTATCTCATTTTATACTATATCCTTATTACTCACCTTATTAATCCATACTTATTTTCCACTCTACATGTATTATGATATAAGATAAGATATTATTTTTCATCTTCTTCTATATTTTAACCCAAGCGAGATTAATAAATTTGCAGTATTTACCTATAAATATAATCTTACTATCATATATACTAATAATTACCTCTAAGCCTAATGTTGATGTTACTAGTGAACTAGTTCTCTCCGAGGGTTATCAGCCTTTGCGCACTACCGGCCACGCTTATTTATTTAACTTTATTCTTTTCTATATTTAGACTGCCTTCCATTCTTTAATATAGGAGTCAAGGTCTATTATAGTAAATAGTGAACATTTCGCCCTGCCTGCGCAGCCCGGTCTCCTAGAGAGGTGATTCGATGTAGAGGTAGTTGCTGGGGAGGCGCGTCATTCATAGGAGCGCGTCTGGATTAATGCTATCTTTCGACAGGAGGGGGATGGAAGTAATTGTTTTGGATGGTCGCGAATCTATGTTTCTTTCTATATATATCAAGATCGATAAGTGCATGGCCACTCGGATACGATATAGAAGGGTATACATAGGGACTGCCTAATCTCGATGGCGAGGGGTGTCGACCTTATGGTGTTTCGACTATTTCGGGGTGAGGAGCAGGTTTCACTAAGGTTATTGTGTTGGGCGGTCTGGCTGCAGGTAATCAGCTTCATAAATGTGAGGGGAATGTCTTCATAGACTTGGCACGATGTTATCTTGTGGATAGGCGGGGAATGGATGTGGCTCAAACAAAGTTGCACATAGATATCAAGAGTGCTTGCCAGTAAGAGTGAGTGGATTTTATTAATTTAAACATGTCAGTTCTTGTGTCTCCTCATCGATCACTACAGACTCACTACTCTCGCAATTAGGACCTGAGAGCCGGTCGAGAGATCTTTAGGCGTAATGTGGCCGTCTCCTTTGACATTAGGAAACTCGTGTCTAAAATTCGTATGGAATCTCGTTTCTTCATGTTGGTGCTGGTAGGGGTGGTTTCTCGCTCGCTCTCTTCTGTTTACCTTAGAAGAAGGGTTGGTTCCTTTTTTAAGATACTCTTTGATACTCTTACATTTCTATTCTGGGTAGTGTTAGGCATGTACGAGAGGGCTTTTGATACCCATATAGGATAATATCGTATGTACTTTTTCTTACCTGACAATTTTGTTTGGAAGTGTTGTGACTATTGTGTCGGTTTGTTTCAATTACTTGAAATATTTGAGATTAAAGGTTCGACGGCATTTAATCTCTCTATACCTGCTGTACTTATGTTATGGTTTTGAATGACTCGCGCGCTCGTCACACGCTGAAGTTCTTGGTATCCGAAGGTTATTTCCTGAGTTTTTGGGCGTTTGTTTATTATTAGGGAATGTAAATGGATAGTGGAGTTGTGGCTGGAGCGAATGATTTGGCCTTGGATAAGGTGAGTGATCCGGTATGATCTGATATCTTGGCAGAGGGCCCGACATTTTAACTTTGGATGATCAATCACAAGTTCTATGCGGTTGAATTTAGGTATTCTGTATGAGGTTATTGGTAGCTGTGAAGGAACTCTGAGGAGGTATCTTTAGTATCATTGTTATCTATATAAGGCATGTCCCCTGCGTATCAGCTTGTTCTTAATTTTTGAATATTTGCGATTTATATCTGTAGAGGTAGGTAGATTATATATATTTGGCTGTTAATAATTCAAAGATTCATTTGACAAACATAAAATGGGGTAAGATTGACACTTATTGTAAGGGCAGACTACATATTACAAATTCACGTAAGGCTGCTTGACTACTATTCAGAGCTAATATACGTGAGAGTATTAATCTGAGTCGGACGTGCTGATCAAGTCGTGAGTCGTGCAGCGGAACTCCAGGATAGTTCACTGGAGACTTGCGATAAGTCGTGCATAATATATTATTTTCTATATGAATACCACCAAGTACGTACTTCGATATATAGTATATAACTCATATAGCTAGTGTACGGAGTTCGACAAATATTACTATGTGCTAAGAGTGAGAAGTCGGTAGTCCGGAAGTCGGAATATAAGAATTACTTTTTTTGTTAAAAAATGATGACCTTGTCGATCTCTTTCGTTCAAGGCGTTGCTTACATGGCTTTAAATACTTGTATCTCACATACTTCTTTACCTGTGGTCTTCCAACCAAAGATAATCTCTCGAGAATGCTACCTTTTTACCTAGAGAAGATTGTCTATATGATCTATTACAGGCTATAAATATGATGGTATTGAGATGGTATATTTATTATTATTATTGATGTATTACTACGTGTTGTATTTTTACATAGTAGAATATTGATTAATTTATAACTGGTATTTGATATTTATTTTATAAATTAACAGTATATAATAATATATAAATATATAACTTTTTATAGTATAATATTGCATTCTAATATTGTATGTTTATAGCTATATTTACTCATTATTTACTATCAATTATTACTTAGCTATTAAATATATATATTCTATTATTATAATTTAATATAATATTATGATTATATTCGGACTATTCTATAAAAAGTATTATCTTTATTTTTGGATAATTTATATATATTATATTTTAGCTAGTAATGAATATAGTCGATTAGCGGGTTGTGCGGTGAAGGTGCGTGGGTGTGATTGATTTTTCTCCGAGTGATGCTTTAATTAATTCAAATTTAGGTTTTAATGTTTTTAATTGTTATGTTCAGTTGATACTAACTACTGCAACTATTTGGTTGATCTTTTGTTTTGGTGGTTTGTTGTTAATACGTAAAACTATAATTGCTTAATCTTGCAACTATAAGTCTTAATCATTTTGTAACTATAACTAATTGATCAGTGAACTTCGGTCTATCTGTATTATATCTTTATTTAATATTAAGTTATTTTTTATACCTTGTTTGGTTTCATAGCTTAAACAATTTCGACTATATTATTATATTTCCTTTTAGTATATATTCTTTTCAAATAGTCTATTCTTAATGTTTAACTAGAGACGCCCTTTCATATTATCTAGTTGGTGCTGTTTCGTGCATATGTGCGATTTCTTCACAATGGTTTATTTATTTGCTTATTGTTTATTTCTGCGCCAAGATTGTCCGTAGCCTTTTAAAAGTAAGATAGTTTCACTTTATTTTACTTTAGAAATTGATTGTAGAGTCAGATTGCGAGGTTTAAGTGTTTAATCTTGTTAGTAACGATCGCTTGTGGGTGTGTGGTGCGGGTTGTGTGTCGTGTGCGCATGCGGGGTGTGTATGTGGTAGTTGAAGTACACATGATTAGTTTAACAAATATTTACTAATTAGCTGGTGTAACTGCTGGAGTCATGTGTGTGTGTTGTGTGTGTGGTGGTGTTGTGTGATGTGTGTGTTGTGTGTGTGTGTGTGTGGTGTGTGTTGTGATAGCTGCCTGTTCGGTATCACTGCGGGTTTCAGGCAACGTATGACTTGTGTAGGCCGTCCCCGCCTGGCTTGCTCACACTGATCTACGGCGCACGTGCGTGGCCTCACGATGCAATTACTGCACTGGGACCGAAGCTGTGTTCGTAGGTGAAATCACTTCTCTCCAGATATACAGATAAAATTGTTATGTTAATTGTACTGAGATCCCCAGCTGGCCAGGGATTTCATCTTATTTCAAATAAACTTATATGCTCCAGCATAGATTTTTTCTGAATAATTATGTCCGACGAATGGTGGAGTGCTGTATGGCTATATTAATAACAACATTTAAACTAATCCTGTGATCCTAACGGTATTCTCAGGAGAATTTCTTATTCATCAATCTTTATCAGTTATACTATTATTATTAAGCTGATGATGTCATGAAACTGTTATAATTTATTTTATCTCATCTCAAAATTAGCCGATGCGATGCCTTTATTTTAGAGGGATCTTTCTGAAACGTAAACCAGCTAGTGATGTGGTTTGGGTTCCTCGTCCACGAATTTATATATATGCAGGTGGAGGAATCTGCAAACAAATGTATTTCAATTGATATTATCTCTTAACGATCCTTGGATACATTGTTATATTATAGAACTCTACACTAATATCCACTATGTCGACTTCTATACCAATTTTCTTGAAACGCTCGACTTATGTTTCACCACTCATAATATGCTTCTCGTTATTAAGATTACACTAAATATTATTCTATCACTATTGGTAACTCTTGCACATCAATTCTTATATATGCATCATTTAAGTTTTATAATTACTATTTTCTCCAGTCAGCTCAAAAATTGCCTAAACCGTATTTTCTTGAATCACTTTGATACGGAGCTGAATGTGGGGCATAATGTGCTATACGTTTTTTCTCTACCTGCTAAACTACTCATTGAATGAATCCTGTATTATTTGAGCTCGGAAGATGTACTTCTAGTATACACGCTGAAATAAGGTAGGTGAACCTATGTAATACGCCGATAGATGTTATACAGTGATCATTTCAACATTTTAACTTGAATATTGTATATTATTCTCCTCATCATCAGCATTGAGATTTCAGTTTATGGAGTCTTGTTCTCTACTGCCATTCTGATAGAGATGAAAACATTGTTGTTAAATATTCGGAGATGGTTAAAAACTCGATTCTGATTCTCTATCACCTTAACTATAATTATTTACATTCTTGTTCTTATGTTTTTAGGGTTATTACACATTATTTAGTTACATAAGAGTATTATACTTAATGACACGTCTTTATTTAATTAATAATAAGAAAGGTATGTCTCAACCTTATTTTCATTTCAGACCATTCTTTATCCCAATGAACCGCACCATAATAATATATTATTGTTAGTTATATATTGACCTCTTTTTGTTCTAAAAATCTATAATTCTCGTATATTTTACTATAATAATTCTTATATATATTTTTGTAAAATTGCTTCTGCTTTTAATTGGCTCACGTGGAAAGGTTCTTGTTGTCTAAGCTCCCTTCTGATAAAGGTACCCATATGTTTCTTCAGCTCGCTTTCTTCATACTATTCTATCTCTGAGATACGGTTTCATATCCTATTTCTACCTCTCTAATCTACTCATCTATCTACTGTCAAGATGGATTTTCCCATGTCCCTCTTACACTGTGATACATCCATGAGTCGTATTGCAGCTATGAAGAATCCTGAGCTTATAGAACTTATATAATATATTATATTATATAGTAGCTCAGGAAGGCTGATTAGTGCGCTAGGTAATGGATTTAACTCTACCGTGTTTTATAGTAGCGAGTGTGCTATCTGAGTCCTGCGTGCGCGTGTGTGCCCTTAGTTCGGAGGCACAAGGCATTCCATCTCTCTACTGTCTGAAATCATACAAATGTTCTACCCTTTGGGTGATTAGGTGCGGCGAGAAGCGTGCTTTTGATATGTGTTTCAAATTTTTTGATTGCGACTAAGCCTGATCACGCGTTTTAATTGTTAATTTAGGAATGAAAATAGGTAAATGAGTGTGTTGGAGAATTATGGGTGCATGGTAAGATTAAAACATTGTGTCAATGGAAAGTCAGAGTGGAAGAGAGAAAAGATGCATATATTGTTACGAGAGGTGAGTCGTCGAAAAGAGGATGAGCCTCGTCCTGATCAATGACAGAATTATCCTGACGCACTATACGTGATCTATCATCCGACTACAAGTATTGATTTGAGATTAGAAGAGTCCTTAAGGGAGTGAAGGTTGAAATTGTGATACTTTTATGTCTTTCTCGAAACAGGACATCAGAGTGTTCGTTGGCTCATCTGGAGTCTTTGTGAGGAGAATGCACCCTTTTCTGGGTGAGAAGCGTTGGACATATGTATGGATGAGAGTTCGACTGAATTCGAGGATAACTGGTGACATACTTTTCCTATCTAGATGATTTATGGTCCTCTGGCCCTTAGAGACATAGGGAGTTGCGTGGTGGCGCATTGAACAGTTCCAAAGCTTTTTGACCGGATGGCACGCGCTGCTACTCTCGAAGCTCCCTTCCTTTTGGTTTCTTCTCTCTCTCTTTGCTTACTCATGTCTATGTTTTCCTCTACGATCACTCCATATAGCACTCGTTGTGAGCGTCAACTTTTTTCTTTCTGTTAATTGTATGTTCCTAGGTTTTTTATCTCCAAGTATTATCCTACTTTCATCAACGATTTGCTGTCTTCTAACTCTGTTCACTCTATGCCGATGGCATGAACTCTCCTTCTGTCTACTTTGTCTCATCTGCTCCCTCTTTTGCATCTAGAGCTGCTTATTCGTCTTCAGCTTTCCGATCTATTCTTGCAGATCTGGAGGGATCTTCCCGGTTGGGTCACGCAACCTTGTAAAGTTCAACTCTTTTAAAGACTCATCATGTTTATGTATGCTCTTCAACGCATAGTAACTTCCTATTTTTCTTCGCGGCTGCTTTAAACGTCTCCTGTGAATAACATAAACATTCTTGGTCTTGAATAAAACAAATTTTTTGGACTCGATATTAAATAGTGGCCAATTTGGCCTCAATGAAGCTGGGAGTTTTGTTCGGTTGTGCGAATTTTTTTCCTCTGAAGCATTATCCAGTTATTTAAGGTCTTATCCGCCCTTTATGGAGTACTGTTCTCACATCTGGGGGGGATCCGGCTCACCTCAATTGGATAGGGGGTTGAGTCTAAGCATAAAGAGAGCTAGAAACTGTCCCCTTCTTTCAGACTCCTTGAACCTCTATCTTGCGGTGAACGTGGCGACAGCTATTTTTTCTATGAGGTTACGGTGGCAAGTGCGGGGAGCTGACCTCTCGCATTCCACCACCCTTGCTTCGCCTCGTTCACAACGGGGTCCTTGCTCTCATCGGATGTAAGCGTGAGTATTGAAACCAGCGATTGTTCGTCGTGGTGCCATCTTTCTTTCAAGTAGCTGTCTGTTCTGTGACTCTTGCCCTCCTTCTTGTTTTTCCACTGTATTTATCTATCCCATCTTATAAAGCCCACCTTCTGCTGTCACTGAGAGACTTTTGCGTTCAGATAGTATTTCCTAACATTGAAGTGATTGAGTTCTTTTGCCCTTTCCTTGAAAGGGTCCTACTCGTGAGTGGCTGTAACGTGTAACCAAAAAGATTCTAAAACTGCTGTATCGTTTTCTATATTCTCTAAACGAAAAATGTATAAATGTCGTGTTAATTTAGGAAATGGGGGGGGGGGGGGAAGTTTCAGTGTTTTGTTTCTTGCAAATTTTTGTAATATATATATTATATATATATATATATATATATACTTAATATATATATATATATATATATATATATATATATAATATTAATATATATATATACTTATATAAATATTATGATATATAAATATATTGATTATATATATTATATATTATTTATAGTAATTATATATTATATATTATATATTATTATATATATATATATATATATATATATTATATATATTATATTATATTATTATATATTATCATATCAGGGTGTCTCAAAAAATGTACTAAACACATTGACTGCTTTTTTGTTTTTTTGGTTGATAACTAATGTACAGAATGACAGAGAATAACTTAGCTTTGAAGAGAGAAAGTTGTCCCTTAATGCTATTGGGAGCACAGAACGCCACGGAGTGCTAAAGAAACTTCAGAAGGGAGTGTGATAAACCACCGACCAAGCTCACGACATTGCGCAATTCAAGAGAAATTTTGAAGCAGATGATCAGTTCACAACGTCAACGCGGTGCACCGGACGAACCCCACGGATCATCCCGCACGCGTGGGCAGGGGAGGTACAGTAACCCTTCACTTAGACGCCCCGAATCTTACGACAAACGGCTCGGAAGACAACAGTCTTAAAGATAGCGTATTGCATTGAAGCGGTCTACGCTGGAAATGTACTCAACTAATCCATGTTTCAAGTGAGAAGATTCCGGACTGGAGACTTTCAATCTTTTGTGAATGGTACCTGGCTAAATTGTGCAGAGGATGCAGGATTTCAACACAAAATTGTCTTGAGCGATGAGCACATTTAATTAAATGCGCTCGATCTAATCACCATGAATTGTACTACTGGGCTCCTGTAAATCCTACATGTTAAAGCTGAAAACCATTTAAACCTACCGAGGGTACTGTGTGGTGTGGTTTCAGCATATGGGCATCATAGGACGTTTTTTCTTTTATGGACGCGGCTCATATGGAACCTAACCTTGCTGCAGGAGGCGGTCGTCGGTCCACACATTGACGACATGTTTGGTGATATACGACGTTAGATTTACTTTCGCAGATGAGGTACCTCCCCACCTAAATGACGGTGAAGGCAACTTCGAGCAGCATTTTCCAAACATGGATTGACGAAGGGTAGTATATGAATTACCCTGCGCGCTCCAAGATCTTACGCCAATGGACTTCTTATTATGGGGATACCTCAAGGACAGATTTATCGCTCAATGAACAAGAAGATAAAAATTGAAATTGGAAATCGAAAGAGAATGTCCGCGACATTCCAATGAACTGTTTCGTGTTTGTTTGCGACTCCATTGGTATCGCGTTAGTAGTCTGTGTCTGGACATTGGCAGGTCATCATTTTGAACACATTTAGAGAACATATATCTTTAAATACGTATGTTCTCTATTCAGAGCTTTAACTGTCACTATACCATTAAAAAGTTGTATAGTCTTCTTCAAGTGTTAGTACAATTTTGGAGACCCCTATATTATATATTATTATTATATATATTACTTCCTATTATATATATATATATATATATAGTATATAATATAATATATATATATATATATATATATATATATATACTAATATATATATTATATATTATAATATCATATATAATATATATATTATAATATATATTATATATATTATTATATATATTATATATATATATATATATTAAATATATATTATTATATATATATATACTTACTTACGTCTTACTCTTCTCTCAGGGAGGCATACGGCTTCGCGGACAACATCGATTTCCAACGCAGTCTTCAGAGTTACATCCCTCAGCTGGCACATCTCGGCAGTTCTGTTTCTCATGGCTCTCTCCACAAATCTTTCATCTTCCGATCGTTTCTCTCAGCTTACTCTCCTCTCCACACACCTCTACTCGCGACTCGTTCTCCACGCACATCCTACTATATGCCCCACCGTTCAGTCTCGCGAATCTTCTGTTCAACACAGGTACACACAACTCTCGCTCCCTAACCATTCGTGTTCTCATCTATTATCTGTCTCCCTATCAGACTCACAGCATGATTTTCATTCAGCAGCTTCGATCCTTTTTTCTCTCTTGTTTGTGATGCTCCATGTTTATGCTATATGTAAATGTGGGTACAGTATCCATTATCCGATCTTTCATAATTGAATACAACGTTCTCATTGTTCTTCCATATTTTTACATTTATTCCTCCATCTTCAGTTCACATCCTCCATTGCTAGCAAACACTCAACTCAAAAACACAAACTGATCCGCATATCTCAATCTTTCATCGTCAATTATAATCTCAACCTCTCTCTCTCTTCCTCTCTACCTACTCACATTATCATTGTCTTTTCCGTATTCATTTCTAAGCCAACCTCCCTCAAGTTTCTCGCAAAACTCTCCATGCATGAGTCCTCTCAATACCAGTTTCTCCCTACTCCATCACGCTAAATTGTCTGCATACATCATTATATCCCCATCCAGATTCGGAGTAAGCTATAAAGAGTAGGGGAACAGGACACTGCCCTGTCTCACTCCTTTACTCATCCCAAACCACTCCTCATTTTTATACCCGGCTTTCACTTTGCATTCACAAACGCTATACATGCTTTTTATTCTTCTCTTCAGTCTTTCCTCCACTCCGTACATCTTCCCAGCATCTTCCAAAGCCTAGCTCTGGATACCGAGTCAAATGCCTTCCTAAGGTCCAAGAAGGCTTTGTATGATGTTTTATTAAATTCCCAACTCTTCTCTAACACTATTCTTAGAGCAAACAGCAGGTCTGAAGTTATCCTGCCTTTTCTGTACCCGTGTTGTTCTTACCTCCGACTGTGTTTCTATCACTCCTCTTAATCTTTTTTCTAAAATTATTTCTTACACTTTCGCTTTCTGTTCCGGCAAAGCTATCCCCCTATAGTTTCCACACTCTCCCGTATCTCCTTTTCCGTTATAAATGGCTAAGATAACTATTTTCCACATCTACCGGGAACTTCACCCTCTCTCTCCAACATTTATTAAAGAGTTTCAATATTTTCTTCCTCAATTATTTCCCTCCTTTTATCAACTCTATTGAAATTGCATCTTCGCCCGGCGCTCGAAATTACTATTTTCATTTTTGACATTGCTTCCTCATAATCTCCCATTATATTCGGTCCATCTATCATTTATTTACTTTCTCATGTTCTCTAAGTCCCTCTCCTTCATTATTTTTGATGTTATGAAGCTTCTTTTATGATTTTTTTATACGTTTTAGCTAGTCTGGAAATCTTTTCCTTTCCACCCTGTGCATCCTATCCCAATTCTTCTGTCATCCTTTCCGCCACCAGTTTTTTATTTTCCCTTTTCATTCTCTCTGCTCTGTTTCTTGCTATTACATATTCATTCTTTCTCTGTTCTGTTCTTCTTCTCAACATACCTTATCATTTTTTTGCCATCTTATCTTCACTTCTTCATTCCACCACATAGTGTGTTTCTTCCTTTTTCCACCCCTCCTAATCACTCCCAACGCTTTTTCGGCGGATTCACAAATAATTTCTTGCAAATTCATGTTTATTTCTCCCACATTTGCCAACCTTTCCTTTATTTTCTCCACATATTCCTCGCTCTTTCCTTGCTGTTTCATGGTCTCAACTTTACTTACTTTCCTTTTTTCTAACCTTACACTTTGTTTCCTGTACTCTCACTCCATCAACCACCAGTCTATGATCGGAATCAAAACTGACTCCAGGAAGCACTTTAGCATCTTCCACCTTCCATCTTCTTGTTTATCAGACACTATGAAATAGTCAATAATAGATTTTTTTGGTCAAAACTTTCAGTGTTTTGGTTCCATCTATATCTCATGAACTTATAAGATTCTAAATGTTTGAAGAATCCATTCATTATTTTTAAAATACTTCTCATACATAAATCTATGACCCTATCTCTCCCTCTGGATTTCTCTCATTTTCTCCAAGTGGACGAAATATCCTCCCACTTCATTTTTTCTCTTTCTCACTCTGGTATGGAAATCACCAATCAGCAGATGCAGAATATTTTCCTCGCTTCCACCAAACTCACTTTCCTCCACCAAATCCATGATCCTCTCCTTCTCCTCCTCTGGATGCTCCTGTTGTGGAGCATATGTCTGATATAAGCGGTATTTTTTTCTTAATTTTAATGGTACTTATAATTATTCTCTCGTCTACCTCTCTCACTTCCTGTATGAAAGGTGTGATCTTTGGTCCAAAATTAAACCCTACACCATGTTCCTTTATTCCCTCATCAACTTCACTGTAAGCCAGCACATATCCCCTACCACCCGTCTTAACCTGTGCCACTTTCATCTACCTCCACTCTCATCTCCGACATCCCCACAATCTATCAGTATAGCTTCTCTCTCCGTGCTCCTCCTCTTTCATATCTACGTAACTACATTTTATGTAGCCAATTTAAGTTTAACTGTTCAAAAAAAAAAATCCAAAATTCTTGTCATTTTCGTTTTCTGGGTTTAAATCCTTGACTTCTCGTGGCTCCGAGGCTCTTCCAAGGGTACTAAAAGCTTTTCTTTCAGGCAGTGGTTGCTAGCCTTCCTGCCATAGCCATTTTCTCCGTTGGCGAACAGATTTACAGCCTAATTCGTGCCAGGTGCACGACGAGGACTGGAGTTGGTCTGCCACAATATATATACTATTTGTTTATATTATATATATATTATCTATATATATATATATAATATATTATATATATATATATATTATATATATTATATATATATATATTATATATTATTATATATTATCGTTAAAGTAATTAAGATATATGATGATTAACTTTTTAAGTACTCTTGAAACTGAAAGTATTAAACTGTTACTTTTTTAATGTTTTTTTTATAAATATAATAAAAAATTTGCATGACATTACGTTATATTTGTTTCCGAAACTGAAATTTATTTGTTTGTCATGTGTGCGCCTGCATCTTTATGTCTTTACGGTACTTAAACGTATAGCATTAGGAGATTACGATTATTGGAAATTGGCTATATTTTTTTCTTACTCAAAGCAAGCGGAAAAAAAATAGTTGAAACAAAAAAATGTTTTACTGTAATCTGTAAGCACTTAGCTGAGTCAGAGTCGAAATTTTGAATGTGACTGATGGAGTCGAGTCGGAGTCGAGTGAAAATTTTTGTTTGAGTGAGTCGGAGTCAAAATTTTTGTTTCAAGTGGAGTCGGAGTCGGAGTCAGAGTCGGAGTCGGAGTCGAGTCGGAGTCGGAGTCGCAGCGGAGCGAGTCGGAGCCGAATCCAAATTTGAATTTAGATCGGAAGTCAGAGTCGAAAAATTTTTTTACGGACTCCGAGCCCTGCTAAGTTTACCGTTTTGAGTTTTAGTGCTTGCTGGATACTTGAGCTGTGCGTCCAGATATAAAATTGGATAGTCATTTATAATTGTTATGGAAGGTAAAGATTAGAATTTTTTGGATAGAATGTGTCTGGTATTGTGTCAAGCTTACTGATGCTATGCCCAGGAGTATGTGTTGCTGTGAGGGTTTTTTGTTTAATCCATTTACGATGTTTTTGTGTGATATTAGTTAGGCTGTTGAGGCAGAATGAGTTTTTAAAACCGTGTTGATGATTTGGGGAGTGGAAGGGTGTTATGAATTTAGTATGCTGATTTTTCTCCATATAGTTGCACAAAGAGGAGAGAGGAGAGGAAGGATATGGGTCGGTATGAAGAGGGAAGATAGGAGGTTGGGATCTTTCTAGGTTTTAAATAATATAATTATATATATATATATATATATCTATATATTATATATATATAATATATATATATATTATATATATATATAAATTATCTATTAATATATATATATATACAGTTATATAATAAATATATATATATATATATATATATATATATAATATATCTATAATTATATATATTATTATTATTATATATATACTATTTATTATATAAATATATATATTTTATTATATATATATATATATAAATTATAAATAGTTATTATATATATATATATATAAATATAATTATATCATATATATATATTATATATATCTATATTTAATATTAAAAAATATATTATATATTATATATAAGTATATTATATTACTATATTTATATTATTACATATATATATATATTTTTATATATATTATATATATTATATTATTTATATATAATATATATTATTAATATATATATATATATATATCTATATTATATATGAATGATTTATAATATGTGTTATTTTATTATAATATATATATATATATATATATATATAGAGAGAGAGAGAGAGAGAGAGAGAGAGAGAGAGTATGAATCACATATCTGGGGTGGTTCTACACATACTGCTCTCCTTGATAAAGGGTAGTCTAGGGTTTGTCGACTCCCTAACTCTCCCACTCTAACTAATTCCACGTATATTTTAACATTTAATATTCACATCTTATTTTAAGACAATCGTTCACATTATATTTTAATTATAATATTTAACATAAAATTTCACAATTTGTCATAACCTAACCCATACTGAACTACGATTAAAAGCTATCATAACAAGCTTTAACTTATAAGTGTTAACCTTAGCAAAGTTCTCTACCTATCAATGTTAACTATCTAACATTACCCAAGAAAGCTTAACATGATCCTACTTTGTTTTGTTTTTCTATCATATCCATGACGTATCAATGCTAATTTAACATTAACATAGTAATATTTAACAAAGTCTAACAAAGTTATCATAATCCAACATATAGAACATACTGAGCCACGAAAGAATGTTAACATATCTGTTTCCATAGCAAAATATAACAATACTTTACATAACCTAACATATCTAACTTACTAAAATATTATAATTTCTAACATTAGCAAAGTTTCCTAGTTACCAACGGTAACTAACTTAACATTACCCAATAAAACTTAACCTAACTTAATCTCTACATCATAGCACAGCTGGCCTATCAACCCTATCACCATCTCTTTCAATGTCATACCTTGTATACAAATAATCGTCTTACTAAAAGTAACCATGACGCATGCCTCCTTCATTAGTATATTTAAAATAGATTTTTATAATTGTAGGTAATTATGTTAGAGATCAGGTGAATAAAATGGTGTTAGAGTTGATAGATCAGTTGTGTTATGATGCAGAATTAAGTTGGGCCAAGTTTTTTTTAAGTAATGTTAGATTAGTTAACTTTGATAGGTAGGGAGCCTTGCTAATGTTAGCAATTATTCATAGTTTAGTAGGTTAGATAGTTTAGGTTATGTAAAGTAATGTTAGATTGTTAAAATTTTGTTGTTAGCATTTATTCGTAATTCAGTATGTTGGATAGGTTATTTTATGATAAGTTTGCTAGACTTTGCTAGATATTACTATGTTAATGTTAAATTAGCATTGGTATGTTATATATATGATGGAAAATAAAAATTAAAATATAAATAAAAACTTTGAATAAAATGTAAATTTAAATATTTTTCTTAAATAAATAAAAACTTTAACCAAAAGAAAAATGCAAAATAAAACATAAAATATTAAAAACTTTAAACAAACCAGTAAATGTAAATAAATTGTTTCAATAAAAAATCTTAATAAACAAAATTAAACATAAAATAACAAAAACTTAGTAAGAAAAATATAAATGTAAATAAAAGTTATAAAATATAAAAATTTAACAAACAAAGTATAAATCCTTCAGCTATGAAAATAAAATATATTAAGATATATATAAATGTTAACCTTTGACGTTTAGAAAACGGACCACAGATGTATGATGCCATAAAAATTACAGTCATGTGAACTGTAAGGTTGCGTTAGGGTTGTTTAGGTTAAGTTATGTTAAACTATGTTAAAGAAGAGAAAAATAGTAAGAAAAAACGATAAAGAGAGAGAAGTAAAGAGTCGCTATAATTAACTAACGACGTGCTAGGTTATCATGTTTAGCCAGGTTAGGTCTGGTAGCTTGAGCTAGACAATGTATTAAGAAAGATAGGTAAAAAGAAAGTTAGAGAGAGATAAATAAAGAGTCGCTACAAGCTCTGTGTGTGCGGATGTATAGGTGTGCGTGTGTGTGTGTTTGTGTGTGTCTGTGTTAGAAGAATATGTTAAGAAAGGTTAGGTTTGGTCAGTGTAAGATACACAAGATACTAAGAAAGATAGGTAAAGGCTATGTATGTGTGTGTTTTTGTGTGTTTGTGTGTTTATGTGTTGTAATTTAAATTTTTCCATCTTACTATGATATTTTTACACAAAGAATTTATTTTTATATGTTTATACAAAATGATACTAAAATATGACGTAAAGTAATAAATTAATAGATCACAGATGTGAAAAGGGTTTCGGTTTTGCTTTAATGGCTTACAGCCTTACTGCCTCATTGACTACTGCTTTAGGGTATATAAAACATATTTGTTTACGTTATTAGCATAAAAAGAATAAAAATTTTAGTGAAAACATAAAATGTTAAAAAAATGGTTAAAAATAAGTAAGATTAAACAAATAAATTAAAGCTTTAAAAATAAATAAAAATTTGAAAATAAATATATAAATATGTTTTTTTAAAATAAAGAAAATTTTTAAGCAAAATATCAACGCAAAGTAAAACTTATAAAATATTGAAAACAACAAACAAAATATAAATGTTAAAAATAACTTAAAAAATAATAAAGACTTAAAACAAAAGAAGCAAATGCGGATCGCGCTCTCTCTCGTGTGTGTGTGTGTGTGTGTGTGTGTGTGTGTGTGTGTGTGTGTGTGTGTGTGTCTGTCTGTCTGTATCTATATGTGTATGTGGTGTGTGCGTGCGTATTATGGTAATATGTTGAGCTAGATTAAATTTGGTTAGGCTAAGTTAGACAATGTATTAGAATAGATAGGTTGAAACTATATATATTTTCTTGTGTGTGTGTGTGTGTGTTAGTGCATTATGTTAAGGTAGGTTAGCCTTGGTTAGGCTAGGTTTGACAATGTATTAAAAAAGATAGTTTAAAAGATAAATAGTTAGAGAGTTGTAAAGAAACTGTCTATATAATTAATAAGATAGATGTATTAGGGTTGTATGTTTAGTCTGGTTAGATCAGGATAGACTAAGTTACACAATGTATTATGAAAGATTTGTGAAAAGAAAGATAATAATTAGAGAGAAATAAGAAAAGTAGCCATATAATTAATAAGTTATCTGTGCTAAGATCTATATCCTGTATAGTGCAACAACTACATCTTTTGTGTGTAATTATTTATCATAAGGTGAATTAACTATTAAAGTTTCATTTTTTGGGGTAAACCCCATTTTTTTGGGTACAACCCCATTTTTGATGGTTCGACCCCACCTCATGTGGGGTCTTATCGGTTTTGATTCCTCCAGGAATTATTCTTCATCCTTCCTCCATCTTTCCCTGTTAAGCACTCTGTGTTTGTTCTTTTTTCTCATTTTTCTCTGGAACACCCTCCAGGGGTGCTCAGACTCTCCTTAGGAACTTGGAACTCTGAAAATCGGGTTCAACGGGTTCGTAAGGATATAAAATGACACTTCACTTGTCCTACTATATGTTTATTTCAAGATTCGGCTCCAACTCCGGCTTCGACTCCGGCTCCGGCTCCAGCTCCGAGTCCAGCTCCGGCTCCGGCTCCGGCTCCAGCTCCGGCTCCGGCTCCGGCTCCTTATTAGGCTTCTTTACCTTGGTTATGCCCTAAATATTCTCGTATTCATTTACTTATTTTCATCCTAACTGTAGCCAAAATTTAATTTGGGGGCTCAGCACCCCCTCCGGGGGGTGCAGGGCGTGAAACCTCGGCACCAACGAGGTGATGACAACAGTGATAGGGGTATCAAGTTTGTAGTATCAACTAAAACTCCTTAAATTGAGGGAATAAATGTGTGACTTATAAGACTTATTCCTAGACCCCCGAATTATCTGATCCCTACTGCACCGATTATATCGATTGAATGTTAAATAGAACTAAAAAATCTATCTCGATTATGTTTTCCAATGTATTAAGCCAACCAGAGAACGTAGAAAGGCGATTTAAATATCGATTTTTGGGTAAAAAATCCGATAAGTCGAGGGACCGTACGCCTTCTTGACGTTAAGCTTAGTAAAAGTGGAATTAACGTATTTAGAAGAAATTATAATGTTAGGCAAAGATCAGTTGGACAAGGGTGAAGAAGAAAAAATAACTCTGGAATCATCTAAGGTGCAATTAGAGACAAATGTTTGGGCAAAGAGCCCAGCTTTAGCGAAAGGTAAAATGGTAGTTGTGCCGTCGTAAGATACTAGAATAGGGCAAGAGAAGAAGCAAGTTTATATATATATATATATATATATATATATATATATATATATATATAATAATATAATATATATATATATATATATAATATATATATATATATATATTATATATATATTATATATATATATATATATATATATTATATATATATATATATATATATATATATATATATATATATATATATATATATATATATATATAATATTATATTATATATATATATATATATATATATATATATATATATATATATACTATATATATAATAATATATATATATATATATATATAAATATATATATATATATATATATATATATATATATATATATATATATAGTATATATATATATATAATATATATATATATATATATATATATATATATATTTATATATATATATATATTATTAAAATTTATTCTAACTAACTAAAATATTCGTTTTCAACAATTTCAGCTCACATTAACATCACTAATAAATAAAAATAATAACGTAATAAATAAACAGTACCAACATATATAACACTTCCAAAAAACACTTACAAGTCGATCCTTGTCAACACACATAAAAATCATAAAAATTTTACTTACTATTGTAATGTCTTGAAGATGAACCATTATGTAGTTTATGGGAATAAGGTGTATTTTCAATACTCATATGATTTAAATTTCCTGATAATTAACTCTATTCGTATCTATAAAAGGTACTTCAGGCATGGAATGTCTGTAAAAAGAGTTTTCTTGAGAAAAATAGAACTGATCAGAAACTGGACCTTTGACATTTTCGTTAAAATGGACCCTATTATTTCTTGGGGATACAATGCTGGGGTATTTTCTCCATTTGTACCCAGGAATGGTACTGTGGGTATGAAACGTCCACTATATGGGCTATTATAGTAAGGTGATTTATCGTAATTATTATTTATGAAAATATCTTGAAAAAAAAACTCTTTTTGTACCCAGGAACGCACAGAGGGCATATAATGTTCTATAAGCGTGTCAGGAGTAGAAAAATTTGACTGATCAAAATATTTACTTGTGACATTTTCTGAAAAATGGAGTCTCTTCGTACTATTATTTGGTACTGAAGGAGGGTTAGTGTTGTAAGATTGATCATAATAGTCATTTTCTATAAAGTTTTGAGAATTATTCTTTAAGTTGGCTCTATTATAAATTTTTCGAAAAGATTGTTGATTCATATATAGAGGATGTATTAATGTCTCTGGAAGACCAGAAAAATTATTTGAAGAAGAAAATTGCAACTGATCAGAAACTATACCTTTGGAATATCCTTGAAAATTGACCTGTTTTACCTTTTGAGAATGTTCTATAGGTACAGCTGAAGCATTAGAAACAAAATAAGATTGCTGATCAAAATCTGTAGCTTTACCAATTTTCTGAATTTTAGCTCCTTTTGTACTAGAATGAACTCCAGAAGGTGCAATAGAAGCAGAAAAAGCATTTAAAGAATATTTAGAATCTTGATGAACTCTTTTTCCTAGTTGCTGTTTTTTCTTACAGTTATCTAATAATTTTCTTTGTTTTAAAATAACATCTTCGGAAGTTAAACACCTTTTATTCGAACTTACCTGGTCCATCTCATCGGTGAGAGGACTATAATAATTATCGTAATTTTCGCGAAATG
Organism: Trachelipus rathkii; assembly: GCA_015478945.1. Taxonomy (NCBI): domain Eukaryota; kingdom Metazoa; phylum Arthropoda; class Malacostraca; order Isopoda; family Trachelipodidae; genus Trachelipus; species Trachelipus rathkii. The sequence goes on from JABUQX010067846.1 coordinate 36,311, forward strand.
CACCTGCGGGCGTCGCGCACGAGTTATTACGGCGGTAACGGTTTTGTAAAGAGCGAGAACTGCTTAAGCTCCCTCTGGGAGAGGAATCTAAACTTCGGCAGCAGGCGATCCTCGTGAAGGATTCTCTTGTTTATTAAAATTGCTTAAACTAGTGTCTAAGACTTCGGCATTTGTATCTCGCAGAGATGCACCAGAAACTTCAGCAGAGGGGGATCCTAGGAGAAGATCCTCTCTTTGTGCAATAACAGGGCCTCGGAAAGGTGCTCCTGTATTTTTAGCAGTAGGTGGTCCTAAAAGAGTCTTATTTTGGAAATCTGCAATTCCAGATGTGGGTGGTCCTAAAGGAGTCCTTCTGTGGAAATGTGTGTTGTTCCCTCACAGAAAAGAGCCTGAAGTTTCTGTAGGAGAGGGCCAAAAAGAGGGTTCGCTTTAGGAGTGCTTAGAGTTCCGAAAGAAGGAGGTCAACTCATGACAACTCACTATTAATATATGAAGGGGGAGGTCTTTGAAGAGAATCCCCACAGTAAGTCCTTAAAATTCTTTGATTAAGAGAATTATAAACACCTACAGGAGGGGGTTCTTTCAAAGAACTACCTTTATACTTAAAATTATTAAAATTATTATTATAATTTTCTTTAATATTAATATGTCCATGCATATAACCCATTGATGATCCATTTAGTGAGGGACCATCGTATGAACTTAAATTAGGTGTTTGATGAGTATGATGTGGAAGGCTGCCTTCAATGTAATTGGAGGTGTGTTGTTTTTTAAGATTCTTTCGGATGAGAATTAATAGTGGTTACAATTAATGGTATGTCACGCACTTTCCTTCCCTGATCATTATAACTATGAACTGCATCGTGTTTAGCATTCATTAAAATAGGCAACTCACTTATTATATCTGTTATTAATAAAACATTATCAGGAAATGATGATGAATCCTCAACAATATAAAAGCGAGCGGGATAATAAACGTCATTTAGTATAATATACAGTTCCATAAGACCATGAATTTTTAAAATTTGGCTCGAAATAGATTTTAGAGATAGGTCCACAGGTTGTAAAATTGGACGATCTTCATCCTTACGAGAAGACATGCATAGTTTATTATAAAAAGATTTCTTTAAAATCGACTTGGATGCTTCAAAATCCAGCATCGCGTTAAAAGCAAATATAAAAGCATTATTAGTAGTTAGTAGTAAGAGAAGGCTAAATAGTTTTCCAGGTTTCTTAGGAAAAGAGGCTGTAAATATATATGAAGAAGTAAGGGTAGAAAGATCTTCATGAATCAGAAATGAGGAAATTTATATAGGAAAATGAGTAGTAAGATTAATGAAGTCTTTCTGGAAGACTCCTGAAGTACGGCAATTGTCAGATATCAGAGTCTCGTATCCGACTACTTCGAAAATGTGTGTTCTCTGAAGGAGGAGCCTGCATCTGAGCTTCATATTGAGGACAATATGAATAGTTGTAGTTATCAGAAGGATATGTAGGTGTTGATGAGTGATTATTGTCCTCAGAAGGAAGTCTGTTTACATGCATATCACTAATTATGCCTATGTGTTGTCTGTTATATGAGCCATAAGAAGGACGGACGTTAATAGGAGCTGACATTGGTCTTTGAGGTATGCGTGAGTTATTGTAATTAGAGGAGGATGAGAAACTAGATCAAGGGGCAGTATAAGAGCGGTAAAATTGAGAAATAAGAACATGCATAGAAAAGGACGGTGAGAGGAAGACGTTGGTTGAGTCGTTGCATAAGAAGAATTATATACTAAAGTATTTTTCCTTCTTACTCCTTTTCTCCCATTACCTTTCACTTTATCTCTCTTTTTACTCTTAACTTTCACTGATGACTAGGCCTGATTATTTCCTTGTCTGTCTCCTTCAGGAGACATATTCTTCACTCTTTTTAAAGCACTGGGGTGTTTAAAGTCCCAGGTAGTACCTCTGCAAGACTCTTTCGAACCCCGTTTATGATAGTCCATACAGGTGGAACAGTAGTCACGGTAACGGCATTGTTGAGAATCATGCCCGTAACGCTCACATTGAAAACACTTTGGTCTTTTTATTATTTTCATGTCTGAGCCTATGTTAGTAAATTGAAGGGATACTGCAGGAGTTTCACCCTGAAAAGTACGTATGTTCTAACTTGGTCAGGAGGAAAAAGATCCACTCCCATGAAAAGATCTAGAAATAGCATTTGCTGTTTTCGAAATGTACTGATCTATTTTTGAAGTAGAAGATTTATTTATATCAAAATATTCTATCACTTTAGGTTGGAAAAATTTAGGTATATTTTTATGCACCTTAGAAAATATCAATGTCCTTTATAACTTCTCTGATATCTTTTCTCCATGTTGGATGTAAAAATGTTTTTCAAATTTTTGTAAAGCTTTTGAAACCTCTGTCGCCTATAATTGAATTCCATTTTACTTCATCTATGGCGTTACATGAGCTAAAGCTGGATTCTACAGTGGGTGGATGTAATAACTCTAGAACCATTCGTACAAACTCATTCCAGGTACGAGCGTATCTTAGTTCTTCACAAGTATTGATGAGCTCTCGGGTAGTCTCTTTAGGATCTACATACCTGGAGCATGAGGCAAACCTCTTATCATCAGTATCTATTCCATCAGCTTTAAAGAAGTCTTCAAAAGCAGAAAATCACTCACGGATTTGAGCGCCAACCCAAATACCCTTTTTGTTTTAACTCTTGAGAGATGGAACTGGATAGCGCGTGTTGTAATAGCGCTGAATATTCTCGGGGACAGGGGGCACATAATCTTGATGTAATCCATGTAAAATCGAATTATTTCGTAAGTCAAAGCCATTCGAAACATTTATAGGGACATTATGGGTCTGATAGTATAGTGAGATCTGGCGATTAAAGTATAAATGACACATCAATTGGGAATACGAAGCTCCTCGTGATGGATATCAACAACCGGGTGTAGAGATGGGAAGGAGATGTCATCCGTACCAGTACAACGAAAAATGGCCTTACGACAGAAAAACCCTACACAAACTACAGAAGCGGGGGGAACCCATCAGCTTCCATGCTGTTCATCCAATCAGAAGAAAGTAAAACAAGAATACGACGCACGAACGAACCATAGCAGTTCAAAGGGGTATATATTCTCGTTAGACAACAACACAACAACAACACACAACTACAGCAATACAAAATAAACAGTACAAAATAGTTTCTTTATATTATAAATCACCGAATATATGCTAACGGTAACAAGTTGTTTTGACATTTTAATATCTATCTTACGAATTTGGAGGACGTTAGAATTATATGGTCGCAATGGACAATAACCTACGCACCTCACCCCCGATAAACTACTAATCATTATACAAGTTCGTCTATACTTAAACTAACACTAAAAGTACGTTTAGTTACATCAGGTCGTACAAACGATACCTATTCACACTTTTTCAAACATATCCGTCTAACATATCATTGTAATTTTACATTACACTATGATTGTATCGTAGCATTCGAGCTATCATTTCGATAACATAACACAAAAATATTAGAGTTCTTATATACTACTGTCCGATATAGGCTAACATTACAAATGTTTTCATACAATAATAAACCTAACATAGCTAACTCATATGTGTAGAACTAGAGCACAAATAATGTAGAATGACAACCTACACAACTTATCGCACTAATATAAATCAGCTAACATTTAACAAAGTTCCACAAATAATCATCAGCTTGATACAGTTCATTCATCTTTCATTCACCAATTTCTTTCACTATTCATACCTTTTAATAACATCCTTCTGATAATTTTAACCTAGTAGTTTTGTTTATAAATGCAGCGTAGTTTTACCCTCGTTAACGCTAAACTATGTCACACTGAAACTAAGGAATTAATGTATCATATATGCAAACCCTAACATACCTAGCGATGAATAATCCGCTTAACATCCTAAAAAAATTCCCTACTTACGCAAAGGTAAAAGTAGCTAACAGATCAAACAATACACGATATGTTCCCTCTTTTCGGCCGCATATCAGCACAGGAGAAAGACTGTATCATACTTAACAAATACCATCTTGAGATAAGTGTTACCAATCTAGTCAAGTATTACGGTAATCCATTGAACTAGTTGAATTGACACTATCAATCATCAAAAGTGTCAACTCATCCGAATAGTAACAATCATTTTGAACTATGTAATAAACGAGACATTTGCGGCAAAATTCTTTAGGCAACCTAGACATTACTCAAACAAGTATTTAACTAGTCCCGCGTTTCTAACACATCATCGTCAGTTAACCGACAGTAATATCTACAATAACTCCATCATTTCTCTGTAAATCAGGTGTTAATTCTACTACAGTCATAGAATACTTAACATATACGGTGACTTAACTTACGAATAACAGCTTTCAATATCCAAGTGTACTGATTACTAAAGCAACACCAACCTGCTCCCAAGAGAAAACCTCCAATGCGGAATGCGCACTTTCGGAAAGGGTGGTGAAGTCCTGAGAGAGGGGATTCACCCCTGACGGGGTGTAGAGGTGGGCATTACCTCCGAAGGAGGGGTTAAGGATCAGCCATCCCCGCCCCAACCTTTCACAGAAAATGATTCAGTTTCAAAATTGATAGATTTGGTAGAAGGGCATCATATCAGATCGTATTTTGAATAGCGTTGGCTATAGCAGTCTGTAAGCATTTACTTGGTGAGGATTTCACTGCTGTGGAGTGTTTTTGTTATGTTTTTCAGGTCAGTTGCTGAAACCCTCTCGGGTACCCTGAGGGGGTGTATGCGGTAAGGGCTCAGGCCTTTGGGCGTGCCCTTATGTAACCGCTTACTGCGCCAAGATTACGTCATCACGCTCACGAGCCTGTAAGCTCTCGTTAGGCCATTTTAAATTCTCTGCCACTCAGATGCCGCAACGAATTGGGCGTAAGCGCAATATCGGCGTCGACCCTCGGGGGTGACCAGCCTCTATATACATCCTACAGACTTTGTAAATTGTACATTCGGATCTCTCGCGCGAGGCTTATCCCATATCAGTACATTATATTCCAAGATTCTAAGCAAATATCTCTATTCTCTTCATATCGAAAAGGGTGCTAGCGGTCAAACTGTCCAGATACTAACTCTTCGATGATTGTCTGAATACTGCTGCTGCATTATTGCACCACTCACTATATTGAACAGATATACAGTCGACAGGTATATTGAATAAAGAAGCTACCCCTGCTAGGCGATGGTTTCTCTCACTGCACGGTGGAGCAGATTGGTCCCAGAACACTCTATCTTTATGGAAACCTGGTTCTTTTAAAAATATAATGAGGGGGATTAAGACGGATATGACAAAATGTAAAAGTCCGTGTTCCATTTTTCATGCAAATCACGCAGGTGTTTGAAAGCTCTTTTAGTGATATTTAAAGACGGTTCAACTGGATTCAACTCTAAATCTAAAGGTTCCAGGAGCTTGATAAATCTGCTGGCAAATTTAGGGTTCAGTGCATCTTACAATAGTGCCAAGATGTTAGAGTTATCAGCCATCCACCACCCTCAACAACGGATACCCTCTGGTTTATTCTGCTAGTACATTTTTGACAAAGCAGATTTTAATGTTGCTACAATTGATGGGTTGAAAACATTCCACAGTTTAGGAGGAATTAAATGCCTCACTCCAGCGCGAGATCTTTCCCCTCAAAAGATGATAGAAAAGATTAAATCTGTACCCTCTGCTGAAACAATGGGAAAGTTAGGGGTACTTCCTTACAGACTTTTGAAAATGTTGGTAGGAATGGCCTGAAAACTATCATAATCAAGGACATTAGCAAGCTTCACATCCTTTCAGATGTTTCTGTGCCCAGCCTTTTGATGTGCTTTGGATGACTGTAAAGTGGCTTGGGATTCCAGACATTGGAGAGTGGAAGAACTGTATGCGTAGTCTCTGTGAGAAAGGTATTCCTAAAAGGAGTGCTATATTGCCTTTACATTTATAAATACACCTCCAAGTGACTACAACACAATATATACAGCTCTCAAGTATGCCCACAAGAGTGTCAGAAGCATGACATAACGACTTGGTTCGTCACTTTTGATCAGCCACTCTATATTAAAGCTAGAGAAATTGTGGCTTCATGTCCAAATGATCCTTTGTTGAGTTTAATAGTTGTTAGACTAGGTGGCTTTCACACACTTATGTCCTACTTGGAATGTATTGGACACATAATGGCAGGCAGTGGTCTTAAGAAGGCATTGTGCACCATATTTGCAGCTAACTCTGTTGACAAAATGATGACTGGGCATGCATTTAGCAGAGCTGTGCGAGGGCACCTGCCCGTTCAGACTGTTTTAGCCCAAATTATTCTAAAAAGTTTTGAAGTTTCAAATGAAGTCATGGCTGAAATCACTAAAGTATTGAGTTACCTAAAATATAAGGAATTGACCAATGATGTACTCAAGAGAAGTGCTCAACTTGCTTCACGCCAAGAAAAATTGAAAGATAATCTGGACTCATTAAAAGAAAATGGACCCACTGATATTTTATGGGTGCAGTAGTTTGACATGGTATCCATTATGAAAAATTTCATAGCAGCTGAACGCTCAGGTGATTGGGAGTCTCACCTTGACTGTGTCCAGCAGATGATTGCCTTTTTTTCATAGTAGTGGACACTTACAGTATGCCAAGTGTTCTCACATCATGTATCTACAGGGTATGAGGGCTCTTCACTCCACCCATCCATTTGGGTTTGAGACTTTTGCCAAGAACGGAAACTTTACAATATCCAGATCAGACGACCCTGGGTGTGGGGGTCTGGTCTGATATAACGATAGAACAGACTCATGCGTTCTATGAAGAGCTCTGGTGGACTAACAAGGGGAAGGGGGATTACGGATTCTGTGCTGGCTAAGTGGGTTGGTGGGGCAGCAATAAGTACTTCCATTTGCTCTTCATTGGAGGATTTTGCAGGGTTGCAATTTTCAACTGGAGAACAGCATGTAGACTATCGTCAGTCACGACAAACCAGGGTTGAAGCGGATAGGCTGAAGTTGTCTGATTCGTTCAGTCACCATTGCCCTTTTCCAAAATTACCTTCTGTGGTATCTCTTGCAATAGGCATTGTTGGAAACAGCAATTTAAATTGTCACAAAGCGTTGAAAGTGGGGAAGGCCACTATAACAAAGGTAAGTGGGTAAATCTTTGGAGATGTGAAGAAGAATTGGAAGGAGAAAGTATTATCCTTGGCTTATATGAGTTGTACGGTCAAAATCAATAATGTAATGGAAGTTGTTGATCCTCTCCTCATTTTCCAGAGAATTGCAATCACAAAAAAAAGTGAGATACGAATTGGCACCTTTCCCATTATCTCTCTTCAATGAAAACGGAATGAGGAAAACAAAAAAATCTGCCCTGTACGAATTTTTCCCAGTTGATGAAACGCCACTGAATCTCAAGGTAACGGGAAATGTGATTGACGGTGGCTTCCTTCTACATCGTGTTAAGTGGAATGTTGGATCCACTTTTTTCGATGCATACAAGCAGTATATTAGTTATGTTAAAAATCACTATGGTAACAAGTGTACTGTTGTGTTCGATGACTACAGTGAGACCACGAACAGCACTAAACAGGCTGAACAAAAACGAAGCAGTACCAATACATCTGTTGACATAAATTTTGATGAGACCATGAAGGTGACAGTTCAGCAACAATACTTCCTCACAAACAACAATAATAAATCAAAATTAATCATTATGCTATCTCAAAAAACAATTGAAGGCATTGAAACAAGAACAGATGGTGGAGATGCTGACACAAGTATTGTGTTATGCGGAATCGAAAAATCTACTGATTATAACACGGTAATCATAGGAGAAGACATAGATTTACTTGTCATACTGATCGCATTGGCTCCATCGGAAACCGAGATATATTTTGTCAAACCAGTGAGAGAAAAAGAAACAAAAACATACTCATCCTTGGAGTTACAGAAACTAGAAAAAATTTCACCAAGCATTCTTTTTATACACGCCTTTAGTGAGTGCGACAACACCAATTCTGTGTATAAAAAGGCAAAGCACAGTAAAAGAAAAAAATTCAATATTTGCAACTTTCGCGCTCCCTCCGGACGTACTCCGTTCTTCGTAATTTCAAAAAACTGTAATTGGTTCCAACACATTTTTAGCATTTTAATTTTTTAAATTTGGTTATTTTTTTTTTTTTAATTTTCAGGAGGTAAAAATGTCTCCTGATTTAATAACAATGATATTTATTTCCTGTAGCTGTTAGTAGGTTTTTAGTACTCCTGGCCTCTTCGGGGATGCGTCCATATTATATATATATATATATATATATATATATATATATATATATATATATATTTATAATTATATTATATATATATATATATATATTAATATAATATATATATATTTATATATATATTATATATATAATATATATTATATAGGTGAAACTAAAGATTACCGAATCATATCTCGAAAACGAATGATACGTACAATAAAACCTGAATAACAATATAGGAATCAGCGTTATGATATGTATGGAAAATGAAAAAAAAATTTTTAATTTTTTTTAATTTTTTCTGTATATCTCCAAAACTAGATAGGTTCAGAAAATGTACTAAAACAATTACATATGAAATTCTGTATCAAAAAAATGGATTTTTTTTTTTTTTTAACTAAAGGAATCCCAAGGGTAAACCGAAAGATGGCAGGAGTCGAGTCTCTCGGCCTCCCGGGGGACAGGACGGGGGCACCTTTCGGTCCCCCTCTGGTCCCACCGTCAGCTCGAGCCCCCTAAAAAAGGTTCAAACGCTGATTCCAGAATATGTTATTGGTAAAAAGAAAATTTTTTTTCTATTTTATCATAACAATTCACAGCGCTGCATTCCATATATGTTAATTAGTTTTTCTTCTCCTATCGAGATTTTGGAGATTAAAAAAAACAAAAAATTTTTTTTTCATTTTCCGTACAAATTTCATACGCTGATTCCATATATGTTAATAAGTTATTTCTTGTACCTATCTTAGTTTTTGATATATGTGGGTAACTTCTTTAGTTTGGCCTATATATACTATAATTATATTAGATATAAATAATATATATATATATATATATATATATAAATATTAATCTAAATATATATATAATATATTATATATATATTATATATAATTATATATACTATATATATATATATATAATATATATATAATATACCAGACATAGTAGAAATTCAGTAGGTTTATAAATGTTTATAGGTAACTTTTTGAGCAGATGGTCATTGAACCCAAAGACAGGGATGCACATTAGACTTAATCTTAACTAACGAATGAAAGTATGGGGAGGATAGGTTAGAGATTGAGGAGAATTTAGGGACTAGTGCCATAAATTATAATTAGATTCAATAATGAGGATATTCTGGGCCCATAAGTTGTTTTCAATGTCAATAAGGAAAGGAATCTTAAGATTTCGAAATGGTGATTTACCAAATTACGGACATGCCGTTAAGCTATATTGACTGGGATAAAGCAGTTTAAAGACCAAAATTCAGTTTTAGTCAGGGGAAATTATTAAGCAACATTTAATGGAAGTATTCAGTCAGTATGTTTACAAGTAAACCCATTAGGGTGCGAGAGAAAACCTGTCTTGGTAGAATAGACGGATAACGAGATAAACAATTAATGAAAGCGTTAGATGTTTTAAAATAGTCAAGGGTATAATAGAGAAGATGATTTAGAAAATTATAGAGAAAATAGAAATGAACTTAACCAAGTCAATAAGGAAAGCAAAGAGAGAGGCAGAAATTAATTTTTAGCAAGGAATAGCAATTAGAACCCCTGAAGAAGTTTTTTAGCGTTTATAAATTTAAAAGTAGAATAGGACAATTGGTCTAATTAAAATTGATGAAGAATTAGTGAGTTCAGATAAAGGAGTTTGGTCAACATTTTTCAATGCTTATTGCTTCAGTGATTTACTGAGCGAAAAGATTAGATAATAGTTCAGAGACTAAAAGTTCTTGTATGCATAGTAACAAATAGACTACAGAATTTGAATTTGAGGTAAGTAAAAGATATTAAACGTGTATTAGACCATATTGATCAAGGTAAAGCTGCAGGGCCTGATGGGATATATGGTAGAATTCTGAAAGAGGAGTATTACAGCATTGCAAAGGCACTGCATTTGATTTTAAGCGATCGGTATAACATTTGGTGATGTTACCAGATGACTAGAAAACACCATATGTGTGGCTAAGTTACTAAAGGACAACCGCGTAGTAAGGAGATTTGGGACATTAAATAGGCCAGTTAGCTTACATCTCTGAGGTTTGTAAGTTCTGGAAAAGTATCTGAAATGGCTTATCAATTTTAATTTCGAGCATAAAAAGTAATTAAAATGAGTACAGCAACTTTTTCAGAATAAAAGTAATTTCATTAAAATATCATTTTAAATTCATATGGAATCAGTATGAATGCATTGACCGAGGAGATCGCAAAGTTGATAATGTGGATATTGAACCATTAGATGTAAAGCTTTGATAAGTTTCACCACATAAAGAGCTGATGAAAAGTTATGAATGTGGTATCAGGTGTGAGTGGTACATGGCTTTCATAAATTGAGTGGTTGCGAAATAGAACAGTTGTGTACAACTAAATGCGCGAAATAAATCATCATGGGAATAATGTGAAGACAAGTGGTGTCCCCACAGGGCTTCAGATGCTGGGCCACTATTGTTTCTCATATATATAATGATTTAGACCAGGGACTGAAATGCAAGGTTCTTAAGTTGCCGATGATACTAAGTGCCACCTCGTTAGGAAAGATGAAGGATGCATAAAAGATTCAAGAAATGATCTTGATAAACTTCTTGGAGTGGGCAGAAAGTGCAATCGAAACATTTAAGAGTAAAAGGAGAAGGTTCTTTCAGATAGGTTTCTCACATTTAAAAGTTTTAACTACGATATGAATGGGGATTTGCTTGAGCCTGTGGACCAAGAAAAAGATTATAGGTGTGATTATAAGCAGTTAATTGAAAGTAGCTAATCAGTGTTTTGGAAGCTAGAAATAAAGCTAAAAAGATGATGCTGGGCATAATAATTCGCAATGTTTGTTTAAGAGCAAGGGAAGTAATAACGTAACTGAATATTAATAGCTATGTTAGGCCAGT
>JABUQX010067846.1:52500-65000 GCA_015478945.1 Trachelipus rathkii
ATTCCATAAGCAAAAGTTCAGCCGATCTGATCCAATCTTGACATGTTGCCAATGTAATTTTTCGGAAGTCGACACTACTCGGGACAGCGTGAGCATGATCGACGTTAAGAAGGTAAGTTACTGTGCTTCGGTGTTGTATACCCACCCGTAACACGAATTCTATTCCAGGTAGACCCCAACAGGTAAGACTCCAGTTGGAGTAAGTCCGGTGATCTTTGAGGCACCGGAATGGACCCCATTGTATCCTACTCCACTACCGGGGGTGTTACGTTTTGGATTGATGTCTTGCACAGCGCACTGTGCTGTTTGTTTTGCTGGGCATCCTTCATGCTGGTAGTACAAATTTTGACGTGTCTGTACACGGGTGACGTCACGAGGAAGGTCTGACAAAGTAGTGTCCAGAAATTCTTTGATTCATTCGCGAATCTAGGTTTTGATGGTAATGTCCGTGCCCGAATCAGTATATTATTCTGCAGTTCACACACTTAGCACATTTATGGATGTAAACTAACTGGTGTCGCGTGCTGTAGGTGAAATATTGAGGTGTTCCTTCCTCGGATCAGACCGAACTATTCCACCATTAATCGTAGCCAATATTGGTAAACCTACGGCCTGCATTCCGTCCCACAAAATACGCGAGCTGCCCGTCAAGTTTATTTATCAAACATAAAACACATTGAGACTACGAACTCACAACAACGTCAAGGATGGGCGCCGAATGCAGACCGTGCACCAATGTGTGCTCTGTAATTGAAAAATGTTTGGTACCATATGTAGAATGCACCTACCGATTCCTGATCTGCCGATCAAGTAGGTTGTTGGAGTGTCTCTTGGCTATACCATAGAAAGTCAAACTCCATGTCAAGGTACGGTGTGGGGAGCGTTGACTATGAGGTGGGCGACGATGGATGAGTTGTTTTCGAACCTAATTCTTCGAAACCTTGCTACAAATCTGTACATTATAGTTGGAATGGCGGTTTCCCAAACGATTCTGGAATATCTTCCAGTCAGTAGTAGGGCAGGAGATCCGCACGAAAAAATGACCGCCGACCTTTTATTGACCTTTTCTGACCCGCGACCTTTTTTCGAGCTTCGTGAATTATACACTGACCTTGACCTTCTTTGGGCCTTTCACTTTTGGGCTTACCTTTTTCGAACCCAACCCTTTGATCTTCCATGGGTCATTTTTGGCCCGCGGTATTTTTTGGCAACAAATTTTTTGGCACCCCTAATTTTTTGGGCAACCCTAATTTTTTGGCAACCACCGAACTTTTCTTCCTGGCAACCCTGATTCTTTGGCAACCCTTCAGAAGAGGGTTGCGCCAACACGGTTGCGTAAGCAACCGTTCTTACGTATTGCCCCCCCCCTATTTTAACGCCCCTAATTTTTCGACATGGGTCAAATTTTTGCCACACGGAAATTTTTGATCTTCATTTAGGGCTTAGCCCTATTTTTGATGTCTTAACCTTTTTTGCTCCTATCCCGTTGCTCCAACGCCTTGACAGATTACACTGGTCAATTTGACCCACGTTTATTTTTGTCCCTTCATGGGTCAATTTGACCCACGGGTTAATTTATTGTCCTTCCTTTAGGGGATTAGCCCTTTTTTTTGATGTCTTAACCGTGTTTGACACATGGATATTTAGGCCTTGACCTGCCTATACCCATGGGTCATTTTGGCCCACGCCAATTTTCTGGGCACTCGTGCCCCACCCGTCACATATTTGCGTTCCTAACTTGAACGCATGTATGGACCTACCCAAACTGAACACCTGCACCACACACACACACACAACACCCACACACACACTTACACTTATAACCACACAACACACACACACTTTAAACTGCTCTTATGACACTTATACACCATTCACTATGACACTATAACATTTACCAATAATTACACTTAACATTTACAACTTATACACACGTACAAAAACACCACGACCAACCCTTTGGTCTTTCATGGGTTAATTTTGACCCACGGTAAATTTTTTGTCCTTCCTTTAGGGATTAGCCCTTTTTGATGTCTTACCTTGTTTGTACCATGATATTTTCGCCCTTGACCTTTTGTATTCTAAGTCAATTTTTGACCACGCTACTTGATGGCTTTGATGGGTCTCCCAATCACCCGTCAACGAGTTATCTAGTCGATGTTCTATCTAGTGGTTCTCATGATCTATTCTGATTGAAGTGCCAGGTGCAGTGCCAGACGTGAGGCCAAGTGAGTAGACCAAGTGAGTGCCAATTGGTGCCAAGTTGATGCCAATGGTGCTAAGTGGACGTGCCACCACTAGTGCCAAGTTGGAGTGCCACATAAGTGCCGAGAGAACTGAGTGCCACTTTTTTCAACGCCTTTCAGCCTCCCTGAGGCTAGAATAGCCCAATATGGTGCTACCCTAGGTTATAGTATGCGATATGATTGTTGTATATTAACAAGCTGCTAGATGGCTTCCTACTATGAAGTTAGCTTTTTCTATCATTATAAGCCTACTATATAATAGTACATATTTACTTGCACACACACACTGACACTTATGACACTTATACACTCTATGTCACTTTGACACTTATACCCACTATGACACTTATAAGCACTTACACTTCTCCATAGGACACTTACATTAAACCCTATACACTTACACTCCCACCCACACACAGATTACATTACACTTACACTCACACCCTCGATATTTTGTTGCCTCAACTTTGATGCCTCAACTTTTTGATGCCTCAACTTTGGATGCTCCAGCTTTAATGCCTCAGCATTGATGCCTCAACTTTGGAAGGTATCATCTGTGATGACTCGACTCTGTTGATGACGTCATCGTTTAGATACATCTATATTTGATGACTTCATACTTTGATAGAAAATCACCTTTGACTTGCTCACTCTACCTACCATCAAAGACAGAGTAAATATTAATGTCCTTCACACCTAGTTCACAAAAAGCTAACCGAGCCAGGGCTCAGCGTGAGCCCCACCCGCAAAGGATGCCAGAGCCTCGCACCGCAGGTGCGACCGCCGCGGTCCCCGTCCGCTTGCGTTTCCCGCCCGCCGCGTGTGCCCGCAGCGCGCAATATTCCCCGCGCGCGAATGAAAAATATGTATACTATAAGTCATTCATTTTTATTTCATACTTTAACAAAATTACTTAAAAACATATTTCAGCGAACCTAAAACTGTACCTCATTATACAACCCTATTATTTAACACATATATTTTTCAATGTAACTTGTTTTACCTATAGCTCTGACTTATTAGTTTTTACAAACCTTTAAATTTTTAAAACTTTGTATCATAAGAAGAAAAAATTCAGAGTGTCTGATATATAATCAGTTTGAATTTATACTACAATTGTTACGAAATATTTATTTAACAAACATAATAAACCTTCTACATACCCTTAAAGCAGTAAATACAGTAAATCAATAGAGGTGATTACCTAACAAACAAAAGGCACTTGTATTGCTTTTGTTTTACTGTTCTTACGATGCTTTAACTCCAGTTATTCTCCTTCTGAAATTTATGTCATATTCTTAACTACATAATGAGTGACAAAACATTAAATACCCTTAACTCATAAATCAGTTAAATCAATAGATGTGTTAGCCTACACACCAAGGCGGGATAGTAATTGCTTATTGTCATTTACTGCTTTAGCTGCTGTAACCTTCTGCTTACTGCTTTACACTTATCTGCTTTACTGTCCTTTAACTCACTATACCATTACATACTATACACAGCAGTAAGAATCAGTAAAGTCATGAGGTGCTTACCTATAACACCTAAGGGAATAGTATCGCGTTGCTTTTTACTGCTTTACATGCTTTAACTTTCTGCCTTTACTGCTTTCAAACTTATCTGCTTTAACTTGCTTAACTCATATTACATTACATCCTAAAGCAGAAATTCAGTAAAAATCAAAGATGGTAGTTACGATAGCAAAACAAGGGATTAGATATGCTTTTGTTCTTAAGCTTTCACTGGCTCTTAACTTTCTGACTACTGCTTTAACTATTCTTGACGTTATACTGCTTTAACTTTCTTCTGCTTACTGCTTTACTGCTTTAACTTTTTTGGACTTCTAAACTGCTTCTAACTCATATGTAATTCACTGTTATTTAATCATATATTTTAAATTCATGTTTTTATTTTGTTTAATACATTTTTATTTATTTTTATTATTATTTTTATTTTATTTTTAGTATTATTTATTATTATTATGATATTTTCTATTATTTTATTTTTTATTTTTATTCGTTATAGTTTAGTTGTTATTTACTTCATGCTCATTGTTATTATTATTTAATGAAACTACCCACACACACACACACACCACGCACACACCACCAACACACACACACACACACACACATTACACTTTACACACATCACCTATGACACTTAACAACAGACTATTGACACCTTACAT
The DNA here is from genome assembly GCA_015478945.1 of Trachelipus rathkii. Lineage (NCBI taxonomy): Eukaryota > Metazoa > Arthropoda > Malacostraca > Isopoda > Trachelipodidae > Trachelipus > Trachelipus rathkii. The sequence goes on from JABUQX010067846.1 coordinate 56,941, forward strand.
TTACCATAGACCACTTACATTTACCAGCTGATACACACACTTACACTTATACACACACAACATTCACTATGACACTTATACAGCCATAGTCCCTATGACACTTACATTTACCCATAGACATTTACACACGCACACACACACACACCGACACACACACACACCACACACCACCAGCACACAACAAGCTTACATCTACACTCAGCACACAAGATTTACTACAACAACGCAGATTTACTACACATATAAAGCAGTATAATTTTTAAAAACATTTTCATGTTTAATTAAACACGGTACATTTATATTATTCATCGAACAGTATACTACAATTATTTTCAAAGTTTCTTTAAAACTTCTATAATAAATCAATCATTATCTTTGAACAAAAAGATTATTATTGAACTGTTAATACTTTTTGTTTATAAATCTTATATATAACTATCAAGTTTTAAATAACTTTTACTAAAATGTTTATGAAGATTTTAATTAGAAAGACATATAATTTACGTACCTGTAAAGCCAATAAATCAGTAAATCAGGTATGGGCCAGCCCCTAGCACCCTCTACACCAAGTCCTATGCCGACGGTATATGTGCTATTGACTTACTGGTTATACATCATCCTTTAAAGCATGTTAATAAGAATATAAAATAACAAGAATAAGTTTCTTCTCATGCTAACCATAGCATGTATTTTATTGAAAATCTTTCTGAAGTTCTTATTTAAAAATAACCAATCTATTTCACTTACACTTCTATTATTATATCGGCTCGATGTTACACTAAAAAGTAATTTTCAAGTTTTTTTAAATAATTTCGGATTTATCTTGTAATTTATTATTATTTATATTAATTTATTATTATATTACTATTATTATTATTATCTTATGTTACATTGACAAATCCATTCACGAGAAACAAAAAACCCGCACCTCCTTTACCAAGATAATGAAATCTTGACCTCTCTCTGTTTAAGTGTATGAAATACACTCTTTAGGCTAAAATCTAGGATAATCACTTTTTGCGATCCCGGCGGTGATATAGACGCTAAATTCCAGGTCAAAAAAAATATTTCAAACTAACCTTTTTCTGTAAAAATGTGGTGCAATAACTACGTTAGGCCTAAATTTAGGCTTAAATTTAGGATTGTAAGCCTTTTGCTCAGCCCAGGGCTATTTTAAGCCTAATACCAGGTCAAACAGTAATTCCTGTATAGACAAGAAATCGAGAAATCCAATGTTATATAATTTATTTTATAAATAATATTTCAAACTGAAACATGCTGGATCGGTAGATCCTTTAAGCAGGTAAGAAGGAAGGAAATGCTTTCCCTTCTTGTGAGTGGACGGAAGTAATCCTTATCTCTATATGGACCTCGTATGTGATTGGTCCGAGAATTATTTTATCGCTTATTTTTCTGGTCTTTACGTATGTAAAAAGCATGTTTTTCATTATCTGGAAACCTTACCTTATGATTGATGAAACATTATATTTGGGATGCGCTGTTTTAGACCCAAAACTCATTTTTACAAGATTCCATACATTGTTTTAAGCTGCTTAAGCGGGCACCAAGCCTCTCTGGGTTTGTAAGGTGTAAAATTGTTCTATTTTCCACGTAATGGTATATCATGAATCACCCATTAACAAGATAACCTCAATCCAAAGCAATTATCCAATGGGAAATCAAGATCCCCGGAAGTAGGGTTTCCTTCTTATATAAAAGAAAACCCGTGGAATTTGAATTTTTCAAGGTGTACCCAATCCACCCTGTTGTATAATTACAAGCGTAGTTTTCGCGTGAGATCCAGATTGAATTACTTTGGTATATGTTAATCACACTGGAAGAGCTGGCTTACAGGATACTTTAAATCAAGCTCAGCTAAACTGGACCGAAAACAGTTATTAAAAACTGTGCGAAGCAACAGCGATACAAACTTACTTCTAGCATTTTCCATAAACATCAAAAACATATCAGCTTTGGCAAGTTAGATTATGGGAGAGAAATAATGAAACAGCAGTATTTGAACCTACATCATTTGGATTCTACATTTCAGGGCTAGCGCAGATGAAATATATGTCTAAGAGGTACGTAACGCAACTGTATAATACAGATTGAGAAAGGCGGGGGGGGGGGGGTCAGATTTGGTGTATCTAATACGTGACCGTAATTCAATTACATGCTTATACCAAAGAGACTTACGCCATTTAAGAAACCCTGCATTAGATCCTACGCACATCATCGATCGCTTTCTAAGTTCTATAGACGTACAGAAATTCATTTTTCTACCTAGAAAACAATGGCAAGAAAGTATTTATGGCAGGTGTGACCCCCGAATGTAAATAATTACTATGATATCGAGCGGGAACTTTTAACGATATGTGTTAACTGAAGTGTATTAATGAGACCGAAACTCATATCATATCGATAATTGAATATAAATGATGGCATATTGCAAGAGAAAGATTTAGAGAATTTTTAATATAAATAATCATCAGAACATTATGTGTAAAATGTTTGTATAAGTGTTATATATAATAAATATTTCCTGATTAGATTTAATAAAGAACCTATATATATATAAATATTGAAATATATTAACACTCTTGCTATCTTAGCAAGTTTTAGCCCTATATATATATATATATATATATACTTATATATATATATAATATATATATATATTATATATATAGTATATATATATTTATATATATATATTATATATATATATTATATTATATAATATACCCTTATATATATATAGTAATATAATACGATATATATTACTGAAGCAGAAATTATAAATTTCTAATTATATAGTAAGTTTTTTTTATTATCCTTATTTTTTACTTTCTTAAATAAATATTTACATGTTATGTTAAGAGTTTCAATAAACGAGTCCAGGTTTCAGGATATGAAACAACAATTGTTTTTACATACGATAAAAACCAAAAAGCGAATAAAAGAAATTCTCGACCAATTACATATCGAGAGTCATATAGAGATAGATACTCCAGGCGCACTCACAAGAAAGGGTAAACAATTTCCCTTCTTTACCCGCTTAAAGGATCTTACCGATCCAGCCTGTTTCAGTTTAAAATTATTTATTAAATGAATAATAACGCTTGATTTTTCTCGCATCTCATTGGCTCTCATTATACTGGAATATACCTTTTCGACTGTATTAGGCTTCAAATCAACGTGGGATACAAAAAGGCTCTATCCTAAAAATTTAAGCCTAAATTAGGCCTAACGTAGTTATTGCACCAAATTTTACAGAAAAGGTCAGTTTGAAATAAATTTTGACCTGGAATTAGGCGTAAATCGCCCCGGGATACAAAAAGATTATCCTAATTTTAGGCCTAAAGTTAGTATATTCAAACCACATTTTACACGAGAGTATGAGGTCAGTTTCGTAATCTGGTAAGGAGTGCGGGTATGTTGTGCTTTTTCTCCAGTGATGGGATTGTCTAATGTACAGTAGATTATTTAATAGAATAATTAATAAGTAATAATAATAAAACCCGATCATCCACAAAACTTCGACATATTTTTACGTAAACAATTACGGAGCGGAAAATATGAATGGTAAAAGGAATTTATTAAAGTCTACCTTAGTATTAGGTACTTAGATAGACTTTAATAAATTCCTTTTTTATGTTGACAGAGAAGAACTTATTTTGATATTTTATACTAATTACATGGCTAAAGATGATGTAAAACAGTAAAGTCAAAGAACATAACGTGGCATAACTTTAGGTGCTAGAGGGGTTGCTAGGTTAGGGCTGAACCAACTGATTACTGATTTTATTGCTTTAAGGTACGAAAAATAATATGTTTTTAATAAATTTCATAAAATTTTAGTAAAAGTATTGATTTGATCACTTGATAGATTATAAAAATTTATAAACAAAAAAGTAACTTAACAGATTAATCACTAAATTTCTTTTAGTTCAAACGACTAACTTGATTGATTTATTAGAAGTTAATAAGAACTGAAATAATTTTAAGTTATATTTAATGAGTTATATAAAATGTACGACTGTTTAATTTAAAACATAATGTTTTAATAAAAAAATTATACGTTATATGTGTCAAGATAAATCTGCGTGTGATAAAGTAAATCTGAACAGTGTGTGAGTTGATAAGTAAAATCTGTGTGTGTGTGATGTGTGTGCTGTGTGTGTGTCTGTGTGTGTGTGGTGATATGTGTGTGTGTGTAGTGTGTATGTTGTGTGACAGCGTGTGTATAAGTGTATCGATGGGTAAATGTAAGTGTCATAGTTGAATGTGTAGTATAAGTGTTCCTAAGTGAATGTGAATTGTGTGGGTATAAGTGTAAGTTGTGTGTATAGTGTAATGTAAGTGTCTATGGGTAAATGTAGTGTCATAGTGAGTGTGTGTATAAGTGTCATAGGGAATGTTGTGTATAAGTGTAAGTGTGTATGTGTGTGTGTGCAGTGCCTGTGATGTGTTGTGTGTTTGTGTGGTTATGTGTTGTTCTAATAATAATGAACCAATAGGCATGAAGTAAATAACACTAAACTATATAATAAAAAATAAAATAAAATAATGAAAATAATATAAAAATAATAAAACATACATAATCAACATAACTCAAATAAAAATAATTAATAAAATAAATCAAAAAGTATTAAAAACAAATTAAAAACATAATGTTAATACAATATATGAGGACTAAAACAGTAAAACATTTAGAGTTACAAGACAGTTATAAGCAGAAAGTTAAGCAGTATGTTAAAGCAGAAAGTTAAAGCAGTAAACCGCACGAAAGTAAGCAGTTCAAAGCGAGAAAGTTAGCAGATTACAAGCAGTAAACAAGCAGTACTAAATTCCCTTGTGCCTATGTAACACGCTCTCATTGATTTACTGATTTACTGCTTTAAGGATATGTAATGTATATGAGTTTAAGCAGTAAAGGAAAAAGTTAAAGCAGTAAAGCAGAAAGTTAAGCAGATAAAGGCAGTAAAACAAAAGCTACTTGTCCCTTAGGTGGTTAGGTAACAACTCGTATTGATTTACTTGATTCGTACGTGCTTTAAGGATATCTTGTTGTGAATGTGAGTTTAAAGCAAGTGAAAGCAGGATAAGTGAACAGCAGCTTAAAGCAGAAAGTTAAAAAAGTAGCTAAAGCAGTAAAACAAAAAGCATACTAATCCCCCTTGGTGTAGGTAACACATTATTGAATTTACTGATTACTAGCTTTAAGGTATGTACATGTTAATCAATATGTTGAGTTAAGCAGTAAACATATGAGTTAAAGCAGTAAAACATACCCTAAAGCAGTAAAACCAGTAAAACAAAAGCATACTAATTCCCTTTTGGTGTTAGCTCCACTGATCTATCTGATTTACTGATTTACTATGTTTAGGTATGTAAAGTTTATGTTTTTAATAAATATTTTCGTACATTGTAGTAAAATAAAATGAATTATATACCAGACACTCTGGATTTTTTCTTCTACATACAATTTTTTAAAAATTTATAATTAAAAAGTATTAAGTAAAATATTTTTTAAGTAAAAAATAATTGTTAATAAATATAGTAATATAAATATAGGTCTGTAATGAGTTACAGTTTAGGTTCGCCGAAAATGTTTTTAAGAAAAATGTTTAAGTAATGAAATAAAAATGAGATGCTTATAGTAGTATATATATATATATTATTCATTCGCGCGGGAATATTTGACGCTGCGGGCCACACGCGGCTCGGGCGTTGGGAACGCGGAAATTATTTGCGCCTGCGACGCGCACGCGGCGGGCGCGGAACGCGGCGGAGGGACGCGGCGAGGTCGCCACCTGGCGGTGTGCGAGGGCGTAGGCACCATTTGCGGGTGGGGCTCACGCTGAGCCCTGGTGGTTATCTCGTGAATCGGGTGACGAGAACAATTATAATTAAACTCTGTATCTTTGATGCGTGGCGTAGAGATGAGGCCATCAAAGGTGATTCATCAAGTATGAAATCAATCAATTATAGATTGGTATCAAAGATGACGTCACAAAGATGAGTCATCAAAGATGAAAACTTTTCAAAAGTTGAGGCTCCAATGAGAGGCATTATTGTGCAGGCTAATCAAATGTTGAGGCAATCAAAGTGTGAGGCCATCAAAGCTTATGAAGGCATCAAGAATATCGAGGGTTGTGAGTGTTAAGTTAAGTCGCATCGGAGTGTGGTGGGTCGGTCGAGGTGGTAAGTGTAAGGGTTTAATGTAAGTGCTATGGAGAGTATGTATGTAGTTGACTTATAAGATGTCATAGGTGTGTATTAGTGTCATCAGTGAATCGTGTGTTATAAGTCGTGTATAGTGTATGTGTAGCTGTTGCAAAGTAAATATTAACATTATAGGCTATAAGTGATAGAAAAAGAACTAACTCATAGTGAGGGAAGCATGCCTAGCAGGTTAGGTAATATACCACCAATCGATTACGCCATACCTATATAACCTAGCGGTAGACACCCATATTTAGGCTATTCTAGGCTCAGGGGAGGCTAAAAAGGCTTGACACAAAATAGATGGGCACCTCAGTTCGGCACTATGTGGCACATCACATTGGCCACTATGTCACGAGCACCACTGGCACCTCACTTGGCTACTCACTTGGACACTTCATTGGCACTCATTGGCACCACTTGGCACTCACCTGGCCACTCACCTGGCACTATGAATTAATACATAGAACACTAACGTAGAACATCATAGGATACTTCTTACGGTGATTCGGAACCATCAAAGCCATCTACAGTTAGCGTGGGCAAAATTGACCATGGTATATGGCAGGGTCAAGGCTGAAATATGGTCAATACAAGGTTAAGAACATTCAAAAAAGGCTACAGTCCCATTCAAAGCGCAAGGACAAAAAACTGTACCGTGGGTCAAAAATTGACCCATGGAAGAACAAAGGGTTGGTCGTGTAGTTTGGTACGTGTGTGTTAGTGTAAATGTAAGTGTATATGGGTAAATGTAAGTGTCATAGTTAATGTGTGTATAAGTGTCTAGTGAATGTGTTGTATAGTGTGTGTGTGTGTGTTAAGTGTAATGTAGCTGTGTGTCGTGTGTGTGGCTGTGTGATGTGATGTGTGCAGGTGTTCAGTTAGGATAGATCAAATTACTGCGTTCAAATTTAGGGAACGAAAGATGTGGGACGGGGGGGCACGAGTTGGCAGAAAATTGCGCGTGGCCAAAAATGACCCATGGTATATGGCAGGCTCAAGGCCTACGAATATCGATGTGTCAAACAAGTAGACTCAAAAAGGGCTAGCCCCTAAGGCAAGGACAATAAATATACGTGGGTCAAAATTGACCCAGGAAGGACAAAAATTACCGTGGGTCAAAATTGGCCCAGTATCTGTCAAGCGTTGGAGCAAAAGGGGAAGGACAAAAAGGTTAAGACATCAAAAAAATAGGGCTAAGCCCCCCTAAATGAAGATCAAAATTACCGTGGGCAAAATTGACCCATGGTCGAAAAAATTACGGGGCGTAAAAATAGGGCACTACGTACAACGGTTGCTTACGCACGTTTGGCGCAACCCTTCTTCGAAGGGTTGCAAAAATCAGGGTTGCCGAAAAAATTAGGGTTGCCAAAACATTAGGGTTGCAAAAAATTAGGGTTTTGCCAAAAATTTAGGGTTGCCGAAAAATACCGAGGGCCAAAATTACCCATGGCAGATCAAAGGGTTGGTCGAAAAAAGGTCAAGGCCCAAAAAAGGCTGAAGGACCAAAAAGGTCAGGTCAAGTGGTAAAAATTCGAGCTCAAAAAAGTTCGCGGTCAGAAAAGGTCAAAAAAAGGTCGCGGTCATTTCGCTGCGGAATCCCTGCTTCTACTATCGTTATACACCTCCGTAGCTCTGTGGGCATTCTTGTCTTCACGAATAAACGCCTCAACCCATATCCGTCAGTGCCTGGGTTGATATACATTGTATCTAGGCATTAGTGTGATGGATTTACAATTAAATTAGCTGTCTGAAGACGACACGAGTATACATTCGTAAGTGCTCCGATGACTGTTGTACGATTATACAGGAATACCGATCCCCAACAGAAG
>JABUQX010067846.1:70000-75970 GCA_015478945.1 Trachelipus rathkii
TATATTAACATGTAATATTTAACCAAAAATTATCACAACATGGTTAATTATCATACTGATCAAACAATATACTCTACCGTAATAAAGTTTCCACATCAATAAAGTAAACATAGCATAACTGAACTTAAGAAAATAATGTACAACGACAAACCTAACACAACTTGCACACGAATAAACTGTAACATTAACAAAAGTTCCATACTTAACACCAGTAAATAACTAACATGCATGCAAAACGCCGTAACCTATTCATATTTTTTCAAGCATATCTCTAACATATTAATCGTTAATCTTACATTGACCCAGTAACATTTAGCAAAAATGTATCATACCTTGTCCGATTATCATACAGACCAACGAATATATTGCTAACGTGACAAAGTTTTTTACTTTATCATAGTAATATTAACAAAAATTTATCATAACCTTACCTAAATATCATTATCCCCAAAACAAATAATTACAAACATAACAAAGTTTTATCCAAACAGAACATAAAAATAAACAAAGTTTTATCCAAAAAACATATAAAAATAAGTTTCTTTGAATAAAATATCATAGTAAAGTGTAATAGTTTACCGAATTTAAAGCAGTAAATTAGTAAATCAGTAAATCAAACCACCCGTCCCCTCCCCGCCCCTCCATATCCCATCCCACCCGTCCATGACCTTTTGATCTATTGATCTATTGATTCAGGTCAAATATTCGAATATCATTTTCGGATAAACATAGTACAGAAATAAGTTCTTTATATACCAACCAACGAATATATGCTAACGCAACATTGTTTTCACATTAATAAAGCTAACATAGCATTACCAGAACTAAGAATATAATGTACAATGACAAAACCTAACACACCTTTCGCACGAATAAACTACTAACATTAACAAAGTTCCATACTTAACATCAGTAAAGTACCTAACACAGCGTACAAAACGTAACCTATTCACACTTTTTCAAGTATATTTCTAACATATCAATGTTAATTTTACATTAACACTATTGATTTACGTTGCATTTTGAGTATCATTTCGGATAAACATAGTACAAAAATGAGTTCTTTATATACTAACGAATAATTGCTAACATAACAATGTTTTTTACATTAATAAAGTAAACATAGCATCATATGAACTAAGAAAATAATGTACAACGACAAACCTAACACAACTTACGCACGAATAAACTGTTAACATTAACAAAGTTAATGGATAAACATAACATAAAAATAAGTTCCTTATATACTGACCTACGAATATATGCTTACGCAACAAAGTTTTAGCATCAATAAAGTTAACATATCCTAACCTGAACTAAGAATATAATGTACAAAGGCAAACCTAACATACCTCGCGTATGAATAATCCGCTAACATCCTGAAAATGACATACGTATCAAGGGTAAAGTAGCTAACAGGTCATACATTACTCGATATGTTCCCACTTTCCCGCACATTGGCACCCCCCCGACAGGTAAAGCGTATTAATCTAAACAAAATCCCTTAACAAAGCTGAACCAATCTATCAAAAGATACCAGCATCTTGAACTATGAATTGACGCTATCTTCATCAAAGTGTCACTCGTCTCGAATATAACATCATTTTGAACTATGAATTAAACGTAGACATTAGCAAATTCTCGAGCAGACCTAACATTACTAACAAAAAACTTAACCTAGGCTCACGTTTCTAACACATCATCTTCAGTTAACACAGTAATATCTTACAAAACTCATTATTTCTCTAACAAATCAGAGTTAATTTCACATTGTCATAGTAATATTTAACATTGTTAAACATAACATTGTTATGTTAGCATATATTCGCTGGTTAGTATATAAAGAACTCATTTTTGTGCTATGTTTATCCGAAATGATACTCAAAATTGTGACATGAAATAGTGTTAATGTTAAAATTAACATTGATATTGTAGAGAATTATGCTGGAAAAGTAAAGTATACATCTTGTGAATAGTGTTACGTTGTAAGCTGTGTAGGTACTTTTACTGTTGTTAAGTATGGAACGTTGTTAATGTTAGTAGTGTATTCGTGCGTTAAGGTGTTAGGTTTTGTCGTTGTACATATATTCTTAGTTCTGGTAATCCTATGTTAGCTTTATTAATATGGAAAAAACCATGATTTACTTAGCATTATATTCGTTGGTTAGTATATAAAGAAACTTTATTTTTGTACTGTGTTTATCCGAAATGACACTTGATATGTGACCTGAATCAATAGATCAATTAGGATCAAAAATCAAAAAGGTCATAGGACGGGTGGGATAGGAGGGGCGGAGGAGGGGAACAGGTGGTTTGATCTTACTGATTTTACTGCTTTAATTCGGTAAACTATCACACTTTACTATGATATTTTTATTCACTTAAACTTTATTTTTATGTTTTGTTTGGATAAAGAACTTATTTTATGTTATGGTTGGATAAACTTGTTATGTTTGCAATTATTTGTTGGGGATTACTGATATTTAGTTAAGGTTATGATAAATTTTTGTAAATATTACTATGATAATGTAAAAAAACTTTGTCACGTTAGCATATATTTCGTTGGTTTGATGATAATCGGACAAGGTTATGATATATGTTTTTGCTTAATGTTACTGTGTTAAATGTAAGATTTACGTTAATATTGTTAGAGATATGCTGAAAAAAGTATGAATAGGTTACGTTTTTGCATGCAAATGTTAGTTACTTTACTGGTTAAGCATGGAACTTTTGTTAATGTTAAAACAGTTTATCGTGGTGTAAAGTTGTGTTAGGTTTGTGTTGTACATTATTTTTCTAGTTCATGTTATGCTATGTTAGCTTTATTGAGGTGAAACTATATTACGTTAGAGTATATTCATTGATTCGTATGATAATTAACCAATGTTGGGATAAATTTTTGTTAAATAACCAAATAGATATAATATAAATAACATTGTTATGTTAGAGAAATACTTGACAAAGTGAATAGGTTACGTTTTGTATGCATGTTAGTTACTTACTGTTTTTAAGTATGTTAGAACTTGTTAACTTAAAGTTTATCATTTTAAGGTATTGTGTCAGTTTGTCGTCTGTGCATTTATATTCAAGCTCCGATGATGTTATGTAAGCTTTATTAATGTTGAAAAACTTTGTTACGTTAGCTATATTCTTTGATCAGTATATAATTAAACAAGGTTATGATAATTTTGTTAAATATTTACCATGCTAATCTAAAAATTAACATGTTTATGTTAGAGATATGGCTGACAAATGTGCATAGTTACGTTTTGTATCTATGGTAAGTTACTCTTTACTATTGTTAAGTGTGGGACTTTGTTAATTTAACGAATTTATTGGGTTTAAGGGGGGGGTGTTTTAGGGTTGGGGGGTTTTTTGTTGTTAATTATATTTCTTAGATCTGATGATGTTATGTTAGCTTTATTAGTGTGCGAAAACTTTGTTACGTTAGCATATATTCGTTGATCAGTGTATAAAGAATTTGTTTTTATGTTATGTTTATCCAAAATGATACTCGAAATGTGACTTGAATCAATAGATCAATAGATCGATAGATCATGGGAGGGTGGGATGGTATGGAGGGTAGGGTGGATGGCTTGATTTACTGATTTACTGATTTAAGGTAGTGTAAAACATGACAATTTTACTAAAAAATATGACTTGAATCAATAGATCAATAGATCAGTAGATCAATAGATCACGAAAGGGGTGGGGAGGACAGTTTGATTTACTGATTTACTGCTTTAGGGTATGTAAAACGTTACAATTTTTGGTAAAAAAATATGACTTGAAATCAATAGATCAATAGATCACGAAAAGGGGTGGGGAGGCAGTTTTTTTATTACTGCATTTTACTGATTACTACTTAGGGTACTGTAAAACGGACCAATTTTAGAAAAAGGATTACTTGAATCAATAGATCAATAGATCAATAGATCAATAGATCAAGGAAAGGGGTAGGGAGGGCAGTTTGATTTACTGATTTACTGCTTTAGGGTTTGTAAAACGTGACAATTTTAGTAAAAAATATGACTTGAATCAATAGATCAATAGATCAATAGATCAATAGATCACGGAAGGGTGAGGAGGGGACTGTTTGATTTACTGATTTACTGCTTTAGGGTATGTAAAAAACGTAAATTTGTAAGTTATAAACATAAAAAGAATAAGAAATTTTATTTATTTATTTATTTATTTATTTATTATTTTTTTTCTTGATGGTTCTGAAACCATTATTTTTTCGAAATCTACAGACCCAATAACATATATAAAGACACCAATTATTGTATCATTTACACCAATATTTAATACTCGGCACCCGCACCGGCAGCCAGCACCCGGTGCGGCTGTCAACTCCTACTCCTCTGAGTCAGACTCCTTCTCCACTCTTTCCTTCCTTATTCATCCTTCATCCTTCTTCCTTCCTCCTTCGACCTCTGCTTTGCACTCTGTGCTTTTTTTTCAGTCGGAACCCCCTCCGTGGGGGTCCTAGACACCCTATACGGTCTTATAACCATCATATTCGAGATCTACGGGTTCGATAACCTATATAAGTACACCAACATTGTTGTTATACGAATGTTTATTAACTCAGCACCGCACCGGCTCCAGCACCGGTGCCGGAGCCAACTCCTCCGAATCCGATACCAACTCTTTCTAGAAATTCAACTCTGAATCCTCTCACCAAATTTCAGCCTTCTACGAACACTTCGATTTTTTAAGGGGGTGGGGCCCCTTCGGGGGACCCACGTGGACGTAACCTCGTCTACGACGAGGTTACGTCACCATCTAACCCTCCTCCAAATTTTAGCCCGATACGATAACTCTAACCTCTGTAGATATATATCGGAACCGGAACCGGAGCGGTGCGGAGTCGGAACCGGAGTCGATATCGGAACCAGGGACGGAGGCTGAGCTGCAGTCGGCTCAAAATCGAGCTCACTGCGTGAGCTCGATTTTTTCGAAGTAATAATAATAATAATAATAATAATAATAATAATAATAATAATAATAATAATAATAATAATAATAATAATAATAACAGCGGCAGTCGGTTGGTCAATCGAACAGGTGTTCGATTGGGAGACGTTAGGCCTAACCGAACTCGTTCATTCGGAAGCGTTAAAAGGGCGTAACCCACTTATTTCAGCTACGCTCTCGGGGGGAGGTACCCCCTATATACATCCTAGAGACTTGAAAACTCGCCTGTAAGTAGCTTAACACCTCAATAGATTATATATAACAACGTTTCAATACGATAGCTCTAATAGTTTTTGAGAAATCGCTGGTCACGGCTCAAAGCGTACATAACTACTATATATATATATATATATATATATATATATATATATATATCTTACAATAAATATATTAATTATAATAAATAATTAATAAAAGGAATGTTATTATTAAGATTAAATAATATAACTTATATATATTATATATATATATATATATATATATATATATATATATATATATATACAGAGTTGTTTGGTTTAAGCTAACTTTTTTACTTATGAGTTTTTTTTACCTTTTTTTAATAAAGAGTAATAAAAAAAAGTGGTTTAAATGAAAGTATATAGTTTATACATCCTAATTATATAATTATATAGTAAACAAATGGGAGGAAAAGATACTTAGTAACTTAACATCAAAATATGAGAACAATAATCAAAAACTAATAAGTTTTAATCATTTTAAATTTGAGTTATAAATTTACTATGAAGATATTAAAGTAAAAAATATTTTTATTGATTAATTCAAAGTTATATTTGAGAAGGAAGAATATTTCAAAATGATTTTCTTTCCCAAACTCTTTTGTAAATTAAAAATAATCGTTACATTTATTTATCATCCTACATTTTTCGGCATTTTCAAAATGAAGATTTAACAAGTACTTTTCATTAATTGTTCGGTAGAAATTGTTTTGCCCCATATATATATATATATATATATATATAATAATAT
>JABUQX010067847.1:0-15000 GCA_015478945.1 Trachelipus rathkii
CATTTATCTAATATTAATTTAATTACATGTTAATTATGATAATTTATATTAATGATTATAAAGAGAGTATTTAATTTTATTATTAATTATTAATATAAAATTACAAATTTATATTTATATTATTATGTATTCTTATTTTATTTTATGTAATTTATTAGTAAGTAGTAATCCCAATTATTTAATTTCGAGTATAGGTATATAAGTATATTTAATATTATTTATATTTTATTTATACTTATTATTATATATAATTATTAAATTATATTTCGATTCAAATATTTAAGTATAAAAAAATTTATTAAAGTTAATTATTATTTTAAAGTTCTAATTATTATTAATTATTAATTTAATATTATTATTTTTTACAATTAAATTTGATTATTTATATATTTTTATCATATTATATATTATATTTGAATTAAAATTTCAATACGCTCGTATAATTTATTATAATTAAATTGTATATGTTATATTGAATATTGAATATATATTTATTAGTTAGTTATTAGTAATATATGTAATATATTTGATTTATTTATTATTTATGATGTAATTTTGTTAATTATTTATACTGATTTTTTTTTAATTAATTTACAGGTTTGTTAAATTATTATTTTTTAAATTGTTGTAAAATTTATTAGTTAAATTTGTTTATTAATTAGTGTACATTATTTTAGTTATAATATTAGTTATTTATTTGGTTTATAGTTTATTAGTAATTTATTATTTTTAATTTAAGAATTATTTTAATTATTTGAATTATGTTATTTATTATTTTTTTTTTTTGTTATTTATATACATTTAATTTAGATTTAATTATATTTAATATATGATATATATATTTATTATATATTTATAATGTGACTATTTCATCTATTTCGCTATTTACCCTAGTATATGTGTTTCCACCAATATAAATAATAAAAAAGAGATAACGGTTATTCATAGTAATAAAAATGCTATGTATATTTTTATAAATATTATTAAATAATAATAAATATAATATTATATGCATTTAAATATAATGATATTAAATATATTTATACGTATATATTATATCATATTAGTATAATTTACATCGAAACTAGAAAAATAATTATTTATGTATATTGATCAATTGTAATTATTTAATATAGACTAGAATTCACTTAGCATTCACTAATGTATATATTTAATACACGGAGAGTAACTTAATTTTATTACGTCATAATATATTAATAGCTTATATTGAAAATAGTTATATATTTACACGAATCGGAAATATTATGGAGGTAGTACATATGTTTATATATACCTAAAAGGCAGGCGACAATAATAAAATTAGTATTACGCAAAACAAAAAACGAGTATTTCTCAACTCGTGTGGTATAACTTCTGCCTTGCACTAAGACTAGAGTAAGAGTCGAAAATTGAATATTGTATGTCTGGTAACTGGCAAATGTCAGATAGATACTGAGCATCAGTTTTATGTTAGTGTCTCCCTTATTTATCTATATATTATTGTGATTTATTTATTATATTATGTGTATATTATATATATGTTATATATTAATATTATTTTATTTATTGATTATTATATATTATTATTTTATTTTCTAATTACATATATCCATCATATACTGACTAAGTGGTCAACGCAATAGGAGAGAGGTTAGGTCTGTTAACTTCTATCTAGGTAGGTGAGAACAAAGTTAAAATTAATAAATATATATATATTCTTATGGTAACAAAATGTTTACTATTCTCAATGTATTAGTCTATTACATAAAAATAGTATAATATATAATTATAGTCATAAGTAATATAAGTTAATAATTATATAAATATTATTATAGTTATACTACTACCCACTCACTATAGTAGGCACCATTTCATCATATCTAATGTAGTATTAGTATACCAACAAGATTAACTTAGTGGAGAAAAGATATAATTAATAATTATATACGTTGGAACCAAGCTCTACTATTACTCCCTTCCTGAGATTGATCCTATGCTCTCATATCTTGTAGGATCATATTACACTAAAGTTATATATAAATCTATTACTAGTTATTTACCTTATATCTATTATTCTCTATATATTTCAGTAATTAAAAGATATTTATTAATTAATATGAGTCATTCTCATTCAGAGATTATTTACATGTTGGTTGTTGTCCGTGATTAGTGGCATTTAGCAAATACATTTCTTATTATCTGAGATTTATGCGCTTCCCTTGAGTCACGTAACAAGTAATTACGTCTAATTATGGCGTGTTATAGTTATATGTGTTATGTCAGAGATTCTATGAATTATATGTTGTTTATCAAGATAGACGAGAGTTTATTGTTACGCATACCGGACACTGTTCGCGCTTTTAGTATCAGTAGCGAGATATTGAGACTAGGAGGCAGTGCGTTATGTTATATTATAAAGTGAGCATGAGACTCCGAGAGCGTAACGCTACTCCATGTATAATTTTATATAGAGTGTATATTAGCTAGTATTGAATTCTATATTAGTGATTATGTTTTGAGGATACACCTAATTAATTAAAATAGTAATTAATATTATAAAATCATAAATATTAAATACAAAAGAGTATCAAGCGATAAAAACTTATTACACAAAATTAAAATAATTTTTTAGAGTAATCGAATAAAAGTATTTTCATATAATTATATAATATATAATAATATAAATAATAATAATATAATTAATCTTTTTTTTTTGGTGTCGGTATTAATATTATTATTACTTCAGCTTGTAATATATGATTATAAAAGTATTAGTAGTTTAGTATGTATTAGTTTATGACTATACTATTAAATAGTTATTTTAGATGATAATTTATTTATGTCCTGGTAATTATAGCTTTATATATTAATTCAAATATTATTCTAATTATTATTATTCTATATTATTTATTTAAGTTTAACTATCTATAATTATATTAGATTTTTCAAAAAAAATCAAATGTTTGGAAACAACGTTTTTCTAAGTCTAATTGTATCAATTTAACTTCATGAATACTGTATATTAATTAATATATTATATATTATTTATATATATTAATTAACAAAATACAAATAATGTGATAATAATAACTAACAAATCAGAAGGCAAAATGAGACTATTTAACAAATTAACCACAAAACTAAATCAAACAAACACTCGATAAATGAACCAAACATTAATTGTCAATTAATAACCAACCAAAACCAAAACGACAACATAATCCTAATCACAATCATTTTAGTTACTAAGTAAACATATAATAGCAACAATATAAAATGTTATAAACAATCATCGACGATGAACATATTTAAATTAAATTAGATGTAGGTACCATATTTTCATGTATAGTTAAAACGAATATTATTAATTTATTATTTTAGACAAAGAGAAGTAGATATTAACAAATAACTGTATTATTCTATATAAACTTAAAATATTATTACTTTAACAATAAACACTACGTCGGGCACATATGACAGACGGAATCCTAATAGAATGGCTACTCATTAACAGTCTGAGAAGAGGCGGGAAGCCAAGACAAGGAGAGAGAAGGCTCTACCACTGGAGTCTATCTAGCTCTTATCTCCATGGAAAATTAAATAGATATACATTATAAATATAATGTTTGCCTGGCCAGTTAACAAATGATAAAGGCGAGTAAATGCAAAAGCAGTATACAAGTTAACGAGTTGAAATTCTGCAATATTGATTATGAATGTCATTATTTATTTATTATTATATATTATTATTATTTATTTAGATACTCCATTGTATTAATTATCTTATTCTTTTTACCTATTAGAGTAATTATTTGTATATTATTATAATTATTTATTATTATTAATACTTATGTATGCATTTTTATTTTAATATGATTATATATGTGATATATTAAATTAATTGATTATTATTATTATATATACTAATATTTATTTATTTATTATTAATAATTATATAACAGATCAAATTGTCAAAATTAACAGTTTTGAGAAAATTCATTTAAGACATACATAATATACTATTTTTATATGTGATTAATTGAAAATCAGGAATTTTATTTTGATGTCACCACTATATTTTATACCATTATAGCAACCATTATTTAACATCAGGGAAACAATATAGAATCGATTATATAGGTAAGGGACAGTAGTAAAGCGTACTAAGTTATAATGTGATATTATAGTATAACCTGTATTATATTATATTATCTTATGTATTAATTTTTATATGTTTTGCGACATTAAATAGTTAATGTATAAAATTTCATATAATATATTATATATATTATATTTATAATATTAGTTATATAATTTGATATTTAAAAACATATGATATAATATCTAGTAAACAAAAGATTTAATATATTAATTTATTTATTAGTATTAATATTAAACTACACAAATATTTTATTAATTATTAAAGAAAAAACAAAGAAACCTAATAAATTATAGGAAACTAATCCTATAACATTATGATTTTTATATAGATAATTTTATTATAGGTGTTATAATATATAGATCTATTTAGTTTAATGAATTTAGTTAGTTTAGTTATGGCTGCTCAATATTTTACATTATAATAGTAATCATTAATTATAGATCAATAGATAATCATTTTATGTGTTATAATTAGAGTATGTTAGATTAGGATTATAGATTGATTATTTATTCCCCGGTTGAGTTTGTAATTACTTAAGATAATCGCTTATGTTAAATTAATTATTAGTATATATATATTTACTTGAGTTATTATTTTATATATATTAGCTATATTTATATATCTTAATTATATTGATATATAAATAATTATGCAATTATTATAATTATTTATTTAAGTTATTATCAAATGGCTTAAAGAATTACCTATAAATATCATATACTTAAATTAATTATATTTATTATTAACAAAAATTAGATTGATGAATATATTAAATTAAAGGTTATTATTATAATATATATTAAGCTTAAAAATAATAACAAAAATATTATTAGTTTAATAATAGTACTAAAATAAAAAACAAAGTATTATATAAATTAATAATTTATTATTTATAGGTTTATAAATATATAATCAATTTATTAAATATGTTTATTATAATTAAGTAAATTAATACATTAATTAAACAAAATTAATTAAAATTAAAGTTAATTATAAAGTTAAATTTATTATAATATTATGTATTACTATAAAAATAAGTATCATGACTTTATATTAGTATAAAGTCATATATAAATAAGGATATTAATTAGTCAATATATCTTAAATTACCCCTCCAATAAATTGGATTACGAGTAAAGTGTCTATTGTTTTTCATCAAGCTCCAATACTGATTATTTAAATATACTGTGTATTTATAGTTCAGAACATTATATTATAGCTGAGTTTAATTTTCTATTTATATTATACTGTTTAATGTTTATATTATATTAATATACTTCGAAAATATTTTATATTTCTGATATTGCTTTTAATTTATAACTGTTTTATATTAATTATTATATATTTATTATTATTTATACTTAGTAAATTATTTAATTTTAAACTGAAAAAATTATATAACTGTAATTATTATTCTAGAGTAATATTTTGCTTTTTTATTTTTATGTTAATCGCCAGAATGGAAAAGTCTCACTAAAAGATCTTTAACGAATAGAGAGTGTATTTCAATGATTTAAGGTTAAATACATTAGTAAATTACTGGGCAGGATTTTCAAATTTGTAATTTAATTTATATATTACTGAACCATTAGGAAAGAATGTTTTCCAGTTATTTTTTATGAGTGAACCTTCGAATTCCTACATGGTTCTTATAAAAATGATAGGCTTTGCCTTAGCCATTTATTCAGTTTAAATTTGATGAATTGTAAAGTTTGTAGAAACACCATTGAACAATAATAAAGAATTGTATATTTTGATTTAATTTTTAGTTTTATATATTTTATGTTTTGATCCGGGGTGGAGCCATTCGGCCCCACCCATCTATAAAACTATAAAGTGCCCCTCCCGTTCCTCCGCTCAGAGCGGGGTGCACCGTCGCACAGCTCGGCGGCGTTAGTTTTATTTTAATATATATAAAAATACCATAAAATTATAAATTAATAATTGTGAAAATCAAAAATAATTAAAATGAAAGACTTAGAAAAAAAATAAATCCCTTATAAAATAATAATAAAAAAAATAATAAATATAATAAACTAATATTAATAATAATATAAAATAATAATAATAATAATAATTTTAAAATATAAAATAAATAATATTATTTAATAAAAATCTTTGATTAATGTTTAAAAATAAAATGAAAATAAACGCTAATAAAATAATAGAAATTGCAGCAATAAGGAAAAACTCGAAATTCGTTGTTTTTTCTTTATCGAAAATTTCCCCCGTAAAAACGGAGTCAACATCTTATAAAGTCCTCATAAATATATTAATATAATATAAAAATCTATAATATATAAAATATAATAGGTATAATAATAATATATTAGATAAATAATACTTTATATAATATATTAAATAAACTTATATTATATGTAAAATAATATAATAAATGTATTGATACTATACTACTATTTTTACTATTATAATAATTATAAATTTATAATAAAAATAGCACTAAAAATCATAATTATTATATTATATATTTTATATTATATAGTATTTAACTGGTAATAATACTGATAAATATATATATATATACATATATTAAAAATGTTATAATTATAATAAGTATTAATATTATAATAATATATATTTATATATATAAACAATAATATAATAATATATAGTATAATAGGTAATAATTAATAATAATTATATAAACTAAAATATAATAATATAATATAATATTATATTGGGAATATATATATATATATAAATAACATGTATACTATATATATATAATTATATATAACAATAAATTTAAAATATAATATAATATATAAGAACCAATTATAATAATTAATATTAAGAATGATAATATAATATAACTATTATTAATAAATATAAAGCTTTTTAAATAATTAAATTTTTATATAACTATTATCTTAATATTATATATATATTAAATAATATAATATATAATAAATATATAATTAAGCAAATATAAACAAATATAATATAATTTTTATAAAGTTTATAACATATTATGACAATTCAAATTATGATTAAATAATAAAAATAATAATAAATATAATATATGATAAATCTAGAAATATTAAATTAGTTATATATTATAAATTAAATATATAATTAATAATTAATGATAGAATATTTAATTTAGTATATATTCTAGTTATTACACTCCGATAATAATTATGGTAATATTATATTATACTATTCTTTTACTACTTCTAAATACACCTATATACCACTCTATTATATAACTATATATATTATAACCTTTATTTATATATACTATAACTATCCATCTGTTATTATATACTATATATAGGTTATCTTTCTTACATATTAATATATTATATATAGTATATATATATATATATATTATTATATATATATTAATTATCCTTATATATATATATGTATACTACTAGATATTTAATATATATATAATTATATATATATATTATATATTATATATATATACTATATATATATATTATATACCTATTTATTATATATATTACCTATTATATATTACCGACATCAGAAACTAAACTACGAGATGACACACAAGAAAATTTACTATTCAAGTTTATGCATCCTTCCCATATGCAATTTTGGAAGCTCAAGCTGTCGGCCAGGTAACCTATATTATATATACTAATTATATATATCCTCCTCTAAACTTAACCTATCTTTAATATATATATATTATATATATATTTTATATATGACTAATACTTCCACGTATAGCAATTTGATAAAAACATTCTTATATATATTATTATATTATTTTCAGTTATAGTGATTATTGAATTATCACTATATACTTAATATCCCGTGACGGGGTAGTAGTTATTATCAGAGCCTGGGCGTTGGCGCACCAAGTTATACCTATGCGCCTATGCGCCTACACTGGCGCACTATCAAATTCGGTAGCGCAAAGCGGCGCATAAGGTGCAACAATATTAAAAAGGCGGATAGTCAAAGGCGCACAGCCAATTTCTTGTGCGCCTACTACGCCTGCGCCTAGAACGGAAACAACGAGCATTTCTTTTATACCCCTTCAATATAGTTTAGTAACTTAGGAATAGCTGGGAATACCTTTGCAAATCATTCTAAAATACTTCATGTAACCAACATATCATATATATATATACTTTACCTTATCCCACTCCCAGCTCTTCTCTAATATTATACCCTATATACCTGATATATAATATTATACTATAAAATTATATCCTATATACCATATAAATTATAATTATAATATATAATATATGATATATATTATACTATCTATCATTATTCATTATACTATTAATCTATATACCCTTCACTGTTCAGTAAGTTCTTAACATCAAATAAAGTCTTTCATGGCATCCGCGTCAATTTTTGGCAACTATGCTCTGAAGATTTTTCAACTTTCTGCAGCGGCTCGAGCTGAACCTCCTGGGGGAAAACGTGGATCACAAGGACATGGAGGAGGAAAGAGACGTGTAGATATTTAGTTTACGGTGTTTCAATTACAAAAAATTATATAGTGTGTGTTCTTCTTCTTATAAAAGTCATGCTTCCTGCAAAGCGGAACTTTTGGCAAAATAAAAATTGTTTAGCGAACATCCACCACCAGCCGGCGAAAAGTCGTAGCGCAAGGCGCATAGGCACTAGGCCCATTGATGTGACAAATAGGCGCATAGGCGCAAAGCGCACTAGGTCCGGCGGCATAGGCGCATAGGCGCAGGCGCACTCAAAAAATTATAGGCGCCCCCAGAATCACTGATATACTACTATATATATAAAAAATATATACTACTAATTTATTGATATAATACTTATAAATATATATGAACTCATACAATTATATATTTTAATTATATATATTATCCAATATATAATAGGAATTATAATATATATATATAATATCTTATATATCTGTATATATATATATATTACGTATTTATATGCGTAGTATAATAACTAGGTCATAAATACTATATATATTTATTATATCATAATATATATTTATATTCTATAAAATATATATATATATATATAAGTATACTATATATATATATTGTAGTACACTATGTATAAGTAAGTACTAGGTAGTTTATCGTAGATACCAGGTATGATAATCCATATATATCATGAGTTATACGGCATATATTGGTATAACTAGGTTATATATTATGTGTATATCAGTAGAAGCACTTGACTAAGGATTATGATACGTGATAAATATAATATAGCTACCACTATAAATAGATGATATGGTATAATATATATAATATTTATTATAAAATCTAGCTATGATAATACCTACTACGTAGTAGATATACTCAGGAGTACATATATGCGTAAGTAAAGTTGAATATTCATTTGGGCCAATAGGCCCTAATTAATTTGGGGGTCCAGGTCATCTCCAGGAAAACACCAACGATCACCAACCCCAGCGGTGAAGCCCAAAGGTCTCCTCAGGGAGATCGTTTGAGATGGAGTATTTTGGTATTGGCGAAGGGACATCTAAAAAGAGGTGACCGGTGTTCAGCCTCTATTAGGGAATCTTACGCGGGCAGAGTGCAGAGGGTCTGTTTTTTATTGCAAGCTCTGCTGTATTCCTGAGGTCTCCGATATGCGTCGATCTCAATCTAGATAATGAGATTTGCATCTCTCGTGTGAGAATATCTGTGTTGCTGAGAATTTCTGGTGGCGAGAAGTTATAGGTGGGTTTGGTGGCAGTTGCTGAGCGTATGCTGTGTAAAGTAAAGTGTGAATATGTTTTGAGAGATGTGTGTTTAGAGGAAGGGGGATGTGTTCTGAAAGTTGTCCGTAATAAGAGGAGGCAGCTGAAGAAGGAGGGGATTGTAAAACGATTGTAATATAGGGATCTTTGTAGGAGAAGTTGTGGACATGGATGGTAAGTGTTTGAGAGCCATGGCATCTATGCATAGGTCCCCATCATGTTCCCGATTGTTCTGGATATGGAGAATTTGTTATCTTCTATGAAACATGGTTGAAATTGGAGTAGTTTCAGGCAGCCTATGATAGTTCTAAGGCAGTATTTTGGATTCTTTAATTTGTTGTTGGTGGATGAGGTTTGAAGGTACCAGACTATTGATCCATATTGATTGTAGATCTTGAGAATTGTTTGTATGTAGTTGTCATTGTTTCTGCTTCATTGCTTAAATTGTGTCGAGACAAAGTTTGTAGGACATTTAGTTTTTCATTGCTGTGTTTAGATATTTGGTAATGTAAGGTGTAAAGATGAAAGTGTGTGTCAAAATTTATACCAAGTATTCTAAGTGCTTTGTTAGGGGATGATGGAGTATTTAGAGTTCTTGTGGGTGTAACGATAATTATTGTCTGTCAGTAGTGATTAAGGATTATTTGAATGATTTCCCTCGGCAGAGCTTAACATTCGTTGGGGTCAAGCCAGAAACTCTAATTGGTTAGTAAGCCTGAGCGTGAGTAAGTAGTCGTAGGTAAAGAGGGTCTAGTATGTATGGTTTATATCATCTGCCAAAGTTATAAGATCGTATTGGAGGATTTTCGTTGTTATTGAAAAGGGGTTATGAGTGAAAAATAAAAAATGTAAAAGTAAATATTTGTTCACTAAAAAAATAGGTAAGTCTTTTTAATATTTATTTTGTTCTTGCCAAAGGCAACAAGAAGGACGTATGCGTGAACTAAGATCGTAGTCAAACAAATGAAGATAGCTGCCATATTTTATTATATGTACAATTTCGGGAAAAATATATATATTTCTTTATATAAAAACTTTTAATGGGTAATAACAATAAAATATTAAATTGAAATAAGTAAATAAGTAAGTAAATGAAAATATCAATAAATGTGTTAAAATTCAAATATTAAAGTTTCATAGTAAATTAAGAGAAATATATTTTGCCTTTCAAACAGCTTTCTATAGTTTCCTGTCGGCAAAAAAATTTAATGTAAAATTGGGTTGGGTGCTTATATACAGGACTGGGGTGCAGGGCCGGGCCGGGGCCGGAACCGCGGAGCCCAAGGTTTCGGATGGAGTCAGAGCCGGAGCCTGAATCGAATATTTTTGAGGGGCTGGAGACGGAGCCGGAGCCGAAACCTTGGGGGGGGCCTGAAGCTGGAGCCGGAGTCGGGTCAAAATTTTAGGATGCCTGGAGCAGGAGCCAGAGGCGGACCTCAAAAAGACGCTGATATATATATATATATATTAACACTTGCATATATATATATATATATATATATATATATATATATATGCCTTATATATATATATATATATATATATATATATATATATAATAATATATACTATATATGTAGTTTATGTGTAAAATATATATATATATATATATATATATATATATATATATATATATATATATATATATATATATATATATACATATTTGCTGCTAATAATAATAATAACATATATATATATATAATAACAATATATACCTATATATATATATATATATTCTATATATATATATAACATATATATAATATATATACTATATATATATATATATATATATATATTTATATATATATATATATATATAAATATATATATATATATATATATATAATATACTATATATATATATATATATATATATATATATATATATAAATATATATATATATATATATATATATATATATATATATATATAACTGTGATGCGTGTGTTTGTGTGTGTGATGATATGTGGGGTATAGTTCCGAGGGAGTTGGAGAAGAGCAGTAATAGTACCCATATATAAGGGTAAAGGGGATAAGGTAAGTAAATTATAGGAGAATTAGTTTATTGAGTGTTTGGAAGGGAAGATATATGCTGGTATTTTTATTGAAGAGTACGTCAGTGACTGAAGGACTGACTGGTGAAGAGCAAGGGATGCAATTTAGAAGTGGTAGAGAGAAATGTTAGTGGATCAAATCTTTACATTGAAACAAAAGATTGAGAAAATGAGGGAGAAGAAGAATAAATTGTATTTGTTTTATGGATTTGCTACAGGCTTATGATAGGATTGATAGGGAAGCTCTATGGCAGGCGTTAGTGGTATATGGTGTTGATGGTGCAAGCTTCTGAATGTGAACAAGTCATATATAGAGCGATGAAGCACGTTGTGTCAGAATAAGCAGGTCGAAAGTGGTGGTTATAATATTAAAAAGTGAGTGAGGTAGGAATGTTTTATGTCTCTTGATTATTCAATTTGTATATTGATGGGGCTATGAAGGAATTAGAAGAAGAGGAGAAATTATGGAGAATGGAAGAGAGTGGAGGATGCCCTAACTTATTATATGCGGATAATATGGTTTGTGTAGCGAATCTGAAGAGAGTTTGAGAGGTTGGTAGAAATTTGGCAGGGTGTGCAAAAGGAGGGGTTTGAAAGCAAACGTATATATGAGTAAGATTATGGCTGTGAGTGAGGACAGTCTTCGGTGTGAAGTTATGTTAGATGGGAAGCAGCTGGAACAAGTGTCTGAGTTTATATATTTAGAATATATGTTGGATGATAAGGGAACGGATAATGTAGAGTGTAGTAGGAAAGTTGTGAATGCAGGGAAGTTGGCTGGTGCAATTAAATCCTTGGTGGATATAAAAGGACTAAGTCTTGAGTGCGCTAGAATCTTACATGAGGGCTATGTTGTTACCTGTGTTCAATGTGTGAAATGGAGTGAGACTATAGTTGAATAGAGGTATAGATCTAAGGTAAATGTCAATTTCAGATGGACAATCTTAGGGATTGTGTCAGGTGTAAGAAGATTGATAAAATGAGGAATGAACGTTTTAGAGAGTTGTGTGGTGTGAAGAATGGGATAAATGAGAGAATAAACGAAAGTACGTTGAAATGGTTTGGTCATGGGGAAAGGATGGATGATATTCGGTTGGCTAAGCTGATGATAGTGGTGATTGGGCTGGGAATCGACCGACTGGAGACCGATGAAAAAGTGGATAGAGTCAGTAAAGGAATGCCTGGAGGAGAGAAATGTGAGTTTGGCAAAGGTGAGAAAAGACGCATAATAAGAATTAATGGCGGGATTTTGTGAGGGGGCATGGTTGTGTCTACCTGGGGCCAAGGGATGAACCCCACATTGACGAGATGCCATAGTGAGGGGGTCCGTCTCTGACCCGTGAAGCTCTAAAGTTGGATTTTCCAAACTTCTGACAGAGTTCTCACTAATAGGTATGGGCGTAAAGGCTGGGGTTTTCTTTTCGACTTGCGTCATATTCTTCAGCTACTTTTCTGTCTCGGTGCATGTTACTGCCAGCAAGGGACAGATGATGGTGGTGATTATATATATATATATATATATATATATATATATATATATATATATATATATATATATATATATATATACTACTATATATATATATATACTTATATATATATATATATATATATATATAGGTATATATATATATATATATATATATATATATATATATATATATATATATATATAATTATATATATATATATATATATATATATATATATATATATATATATATATATATATATATATATATATATATATTTTTTTTATAGATATATATATATATATTTATTATTTTTTAGAAACTTGCTTATTATATTTATTATTCAAAACTAAAAAGGTTCTATACTTCTATAGATAACTTTAACTTATTAAGTATCCTATGGAAAATCATGTCAACTAAACCAAATCGAAAGCACCTCATGTACTTGAATATTTTTATTCACTCTGAAGATAAAAGTACTTATATTTGTCAAATAGTTAACAGTTGATGGGAAACAGTCCGTTCGATCATTTAAAAGAGTTTATCGAACCACCAGTTACTTATTGGGGTCATAATACATCTATTGGATCCTGTAAATTAATGCGATATTTAAAACTTTCTCACCCAGACATTTCTGCAATTTTTTAAAAGAATGGTGAAGCAAAAGCTTTTCAGGATAAACCTTTATTTTCAAAAACTCAGACTGAAGTGGATACTTTTTTTATTTGTCAAAAATTTGTTCTATGTCGAGTGAATATTTTTAAATACAATTGATTTTAATGGTTGTTAAAGATAGTGACCCATTAGTTGTTTTTTTTTTTTTGCGAGACCAGGATTTAAAGTACTGTGTGGAGATATGGTTTCGAAACAGGAAGTCCTTTTAGACCTGGAAAATATTCGTAAAATAGTTCTAGAAGAAACGGTTAAGAAAAAAATAAACTTAAAAATTGTTTAAAGGAATGCTTCCTGCATTTAAATATGGATGCTTGCACAAGGGCAAAGCTGACTTATTTTGCCATTAATATTTCATATGTGGACGAACATAAAAGCAGTATTACTAAAACGTTAGCAGTAAGAGATAACAAATCACAACATTTCAGCTAATTTATCAAAGAACCTGATATTTACGAAATAATAAGAGGCAAGTAATTAGCTCTGTTATGGATAACGGATGACATGATCAGTACGATTGAAAAAATTAAATAAGGGAAATGAGATGAGGAACAGGAAGCTGGTAAATGTGATACTGATTTTATTGAATGCCAAAACTATGTTCCGATGAAGTTAACATTGCACACATGGAGTGTGGAGTTCATACTTTACGTAAGCAGTGCTATTGGCTCACCAATACTCATACAGCAATTCTTATAAGCAAGACGAGACAAATAGCAAAAGCAAGACGTACCCCAAAATTAATTTCAAGTTCTAAAGGGTCAAGCTGGAAAAGTGGCAATCCTAGATCAAAAGACAAGATGGGGAAATACATACCTTATTCTCGAAAGGCTTCTGCAGCTAAAGGACTATATTAATTATTACGATGGTGGCTGGTACTCCTGAACTTTCTTGCTCCAATAGTCAGTGGTAGCAAA
>JABUQX010067847.1:25000-27706 GCA_015478945.1 Trachelipus rathkii
CTTCCCCTTGGTCTTCTGCCCTCTGGTGTCCATTCCCATCTTCTTTTCGGCATTCTCTCCTGCCCCATCCTCTCCAGATGTCCCCACCATCTCAATCTCCCCACATCCATTTTCTTCAGTGTCATCTTCTTCACACCTCTATCTTCTCTAATAACTTCATTTCTTATTCTGTCTCTCTTACTTTTTCCAATCATAGTTCTTAATATCCTCATCTCCGCCGCTTGTATTCTACTCTCCTCTCTTCTCGTTGTTGTCCATGTTTCCGCTCCGTACAGCAGGGTGGGGGGAGTCAGTATGCTGTTAAAAATCCCTTTTTAAACCTCAATTCCGATGTTTCTATCTTTCATCATGGGGTATACCGCTTTCATAACTAATCCATACTTTTCCATTATTCGCGTAATCTCTTCTCCACTTCCTCCCCTTCTGTTAAAACACCCTCCGAGATAATTGCAGGTATTTACCGCTTTCACCTCCTACTCTCTCACCATCATCCTCATCCCCTCCTCATTTCCTCCTCCCGGTTACTGCTAATATCTCTGTCTTCTGTATGTTCATCTTCATCCTTGCTTCCTCCAACTCCTCCAAACAACTCCACCATCTCTCGAATCGCCTCCTCTCTCGCGCCAACATGCCAGATCGTCCGCATATGCCATTATGTCCCCTTCAAATTCTCCCAGTCATAGGGAACATGATACAAGTCTATAAAATATTCATTCTGTAATAGTGTTTAAAATATTTTGAATGGTTTCCCGCAGGAGTTTGTTGAGTGTGATTCACTTGCAACATTAAAGAAAGGATTGGATAGGTATATGGATTGTTTGGGCATCATATAGTATATTCTGACGTAGCCAAAGTGGCGGGTTTTTAGTTAATTAAAGTAAACCGCATGTTGTAGCTACCAGTATCACAATAAACTTATTAAAGCTTGCATTGTGGTTAGCATGAACCTTAGCTAAAGATTTTACTTTTGGTAGTAGTTGGCGTATATATTATATTGACCTTTGCTTAGGAAATTGACAGGCCTTAGGGTGTGGTGTAGGTTGTGTTTGTCACATGGGCATGTATTTGATAAATATTTAGTTGACTGGGACAGTCCCGATAGGCCCATGTGGCTTCTAACTGGTTCTTTGTTTCCTTATATCTATCTGAGGTAATACTACGAACTTTGATATAAATATTAACTTTCTGATTGGACAACGATATGATGGTGTAAAAGCAATGAAGAAATGTTTTAGAGGTGTTGCTGTCGAAAATATCCAGCGGCGTTAGATGTTCATCACTGTTCACATTCATGTGAACTCATTAAAAACTTTATGGCACATCGAATGCAACTATATGCTATTTTAGATTGCCAAGGCCGACTACTATTTTTAAAAAAAAAAAAAAAAGAAAAGATTTTCCCAGACACAAAAT
The DNA here is from genome assembly GCA_015478945.1 of Trachelipus rathkii. NCBI lineage: Eukaryota > Metazoa > Arthropoda > Malacostraca > Isopoda > Trachelipodidae > Trachelipus > Trachelipus rathkii. The sequence continues at coordinate 26,414 of JABUQX010067847.1, forward strand.
GGACAAAGCTCTCACGAATGGGCGACACAAGGTAGGTTGAAAATTTCGATGGATTGTTACGACCTAATGAAATTTTTAAAGCATTGTTGAAGCTTAAGAGGAGCTTCAATGGATCAAGATATTAACCTTTTTATAAAAAACTTAGATCTTTTCAAGTCTTTAAGCAAAAGCAAATTTGCTATAAGTTTATTTATTTATGTCTTTAACTTTATTCTCAAACACTTTTTCATTATGTATTACATTGCATTCTCCATAATTAGTTAATTAGTGACAGCAACTGCTCTTAATCATATTGGAAATGTGATGTTTGTTTAGAAGGGTTTTCAAGCAAACATCAACGAAATATTTTCAAACATTTTGGAAGTTGCAACAGAACTTGTGCTTTCTGATAATGAAGAAATTATAATGCCTCTTGTGAGAATCAATTTAAAATGAAAATATATAGGGCAATTACAATTTATATTCTTGATGATTTTTCAAACCAGTTAGAGAACAAGTTCGCGAATCAAAGATCCATACTTACTAATCTTTATAAAGTTACTTATTCCATCGACATCTATCCAAAATTTTGCTAATTTTGGAAATAAATTTGATATGTGCAGTCATATTTAGATTGCTAAGGATTTTAGCATTTACCTCACTCAAAATGTGAAATCCAAAACAATATTTCACTACTCTGAAAAGGCTCAAAGCAAACTTTTTCAATTCTACATGAGAAGAAAATCTAGCAGAACTGGTTTTAATGAGTGTTCATCATAGCTTCACAATATAAACGAAGGAAGTTATCAATCATTTTGCTGTTAAGAGATCAAAATTAAGAATTTTTTATATGAATAAAATTATCTTTTTTTTTATTTTCAAATTATTATTAATGTTCCATTATTTTATTCCCTTTTATTGAATATATATATATATATATATATATATATATATATATATATATATATATATATATATATATATATATATATATATATATATATATATATATATATATATATATATATATATATATATATATATATATATATATATATATATATATATATATATATATATATTCTTAATCTAAAACACCCCGAATTTTTTTTTTTGCTTTTATTATATATATATATATATATATATATATATATATATATATATATATATATATATATATATATATATATATATATATATATATATATATATATATATATATATATATATATATATATATATATATATATATATTCTTAATCTAAAACACCCCGAAATTTTTTTTTGCTACTGCCCTATATATATATATATATC
>JABUQX010067848.1:0-7500 GCA_015478945.1 Trachelipus rathkii
ACAGTCTAAGACAGGCAGAAGAACCTAAACTTTCTAAATCCAATCATAAATTTGAATAAGTTTGGGAGAGTGAGTCTATACTAGAGTGAAACTGTCAGTGCCACACTTCAAGCTTCTTTGATATCCATGAATAAACACTGCTTCATAAAATAACTGAAAACTATTTAATGAATGACAGACCGGAAGTAAACAAGGTCTCAACTTCCCATTTTTCTTTTAGAGCTATCTTTAATGCATATGAAGGTAAAATCTCTTCTTCTTCACTGTTTTTGATAAATACTTCTCTTGGCCCCCCCTCCAACTGATGCTTGAAAGACATATTTACATGGTTGGGAAGTAGAGCACATGTTCAAGAAACAGATGGTGAGAGAGCAACAAAGTGGTGTCTGAGCTGTAAAGTCAGATCTGCATTTAAATGATTATGAGGTGGTACAGAGTATAACACACACAGACAGTCATGTTCCTAGATAGAAGACTTGTAATATAGAGAATGTGTCCATGGTGTATGTGTTCAAGAGTCAACGAGTTAAAGATCCATGGTAAAAGTTCAGAAAGATTATTGTCCCCCTAAAGAGATGAATGTAAACAGTAAAAGGCTAAAGCTATGACAGGTGCCAGAGTCCATGGTGGTGGCAAAGCTGAAGAGCCATCCACACACTAAACAACTAAATCCAAGGCACTGTGCTAAACGGGGTGGAAGAAGAAGCTCTAACATTTAACTGTTCAGTGAGAGAGTGCGCGCACACATCACAGTGGCTGGTATTTCTAAAAGTTTTATAAAGTGAGAGAGTGATTATAGAATATTTCATAACTAAGACAGAATAATATAATATCATGTTGTTAAAAAGCTATAAGTGTCAATGGCAAGTGCCTAGAAGTTCGTATATAACAAGAACCCAAGTAAATGTATCTAGAAATGTGTTTGGATAATAGCAGTTAAAGTGGGTATGATATAAAATAAATTGTGAGTTATAAAACAGAGTAGTCTAGAAAATAAGAGATGTAAACCAAATGTGGTATGAGGAGTTATCAGCTTATATTATAAGTCTTTGGTAATGAAGAGTCTACCAAATGTAAACCATTGTTCAATAATAGTTTAGAAGGAAGAAATATAAGAGTGTCTAAAATATAAATTATAAACACAAAAGAAACAAAGATACTAGTTGCAAATAAAGAGAGAAATTAGATAACGAAAGGCATAGAGCAGGTAAATGTCCTTGAGAGTAAGTAAGAAGGTCACTAGTAGTTGTATGTCAAAGGAAAATGCTAAGGTATAATAAGAACAAAATAAAAGAAAGAGTAAACCAAAATTTTGATTATTTTGAGCAGTAACATGTAAATATTTTGTGACCCAAAGCAAAATGACCCTGACTTACTTGGTGGGATCTATTTTTCTTGAATAAGAAAATTCAAGTTGTCAAGATCCGTTAGTGGGGTGATGAGTAAGGTCGTCATCATCTGATGGAAGGATCATATTTAAAGAATTACACTCCTGTCCGTTACTGGGGCCAGCAATAAAGCAGAAGAGCACCAATAAATGAATTAATGTTTGATCAGCATGTAAGATAATAGAATGGTAAACAGTTTGTTTTTGTGCCAGTAGTCAGTATGATAGAATGTAGAACATACTGTGGCCAGCATAACTCTGGCCTTCATTTATATTGTAGCAGCCAGCCACACTGTCAGCATATTTTCAGCTTTTCTATGTATGATGATACGCTGTGAAAGGGCTCATCTAAGAATTTAAATATATTAGTATCTGATGTAAAGGCAAGCAATTGATAAATAACAGAAACTCTTTGGTTTATAATGATTTAGCCTTTGGAATCCAGTTTTGATTATCGTTTGTTCCATAGTTTGTAATAATGAAGACATGATATACATGATACATGAAGGTTATTATTAGCATATTTTATTTTTTTTTAACTGTTATAAGGTTACTGCATTATTATTATTATATAAATTTTTTTATAGATATATATATATATATAATACATATATATATATATATATATAGATATAGAGATAGATATATATATATATATATATATATATATATATATATAGAGATATATATATATATATATATATATATATATATGTCTTATTTAATAAGATTTAATTTTAAAAAGTGAGCAATAATGTAAAGTTCATTAGGTCTTGAAACCGATGTTTCAAATTATATGGGTAATGTACAAAATAATAATTTTATCCATGAAATATATATTTGTCAATTAAATGAACATAAGATACTGAATTTTATATCTACAAATCATTTTAGTATTTACTGAATAAATGAGCAACCCTAGTTATAAATACTGTATAAAGAAAATTTATAATGGTTTTGGATCTTTTGGGTTTTTGTTTATTGTCAACTCAGAAAAGGTGTTATAGTTGGTACTGTGCTTAATGCCCTGGTCTGATTGATGGGTTACACATTTAGAGCAACATCTAAGAACCTGTGAGGAATATTTATTTTAGTTGAAAGAACAGTTAACAAGTTTTTAAAGTAATATATGTAATTTTCTGTTTTAGAAATTTTTGTGGGTGTCATTTCAAAGCCAATATTGTTTAATCAAAGTCTAAAGAGAATTAGTTATCTGTAATATGACCTTAATATTAATATAAAATAATGCCCTGCTGAATGATCGTAAAAGTCACTGGGGCCCAGGTGCTACAGTGTATATCACTCAGGTGGTGAGGGCTTTTATTAATGAAGGGCCTTTTCAAATATAGCATTCCTTTGAAAATAAACATAAAGTGTTTAACACCAAAGTTAATATTTCAGAGAATGAATAGTTTCTGAAACATATTTTATTTGAGTTTGAAATTACATTGTTAATTGATAGTTGAAAACTTCTTTGTTAAGAAGACACAGCTGATCCTGGTTCAAGTAAAGTGGTTAATACTCATTAAGTCAAAATTATAATTGAGCTTCTTGAGTTAATGTGTCAAAAGCCTGCTAATGTACAAGTAATATTAACATTGGTAAAGCTAAGTTTATCATATATATTGTTGACAGTGATGGTCATTCATATATTGTTATGTATTTTGTATAAGGTTTTTATATATATATAAAGAAGGAGACAAAATTTTAGAATATAGTGGTGTGCCATTGAAAGGAGGATTTTTTTATTTAGCTTTTATATAAGATTAATATATTTGGTATATATGGTATATATGTATATACTAGTATGAAGTGAATCAGAAGCCGTGTGTGTATGGATTCCTACACACCCGGGCTATAAGGTCCATAAGAGAAACTGTATATTTTTAGTATATATATAGAGTATATGTATATGGTATATATATGAGATATATATATATATATATATATATGTATATATATATATATATATATATATATATATATATATATATGTATATATATATATAGCATATGAATAGAATTGATATATAGTACTGAAGGTTCTATATGTGGTGTGGTATGTATACGGATATCTGTATGAGATCTATTATATGTCCATGGACTTATGAAACCCAGCTTAAGAACAAAAGAATATTTTTTCTACATTTTTGAATAAATATTTAAATTAACCCAGTGAAGTCTATATCAACGCATTTTATTTTTTCAGCTTCATTTGAATATTCAATTAGCTAGCTTGCTTTGAGTCTAGACGTGGGTTTTGTGATTGTAAGATTTAATCAAACATCTACTGCTGGTGGTGAGCATGATAACTGAATGTTCACAGATAAGGTAAAAGGTCCTTGGCCAAAACTGTTACAAAACCAGTTGAATATCTTGTAGATGGTTGGTGAGTTTGGGAGTTAAGATGGTAGCCTCTGTGTTATTGCAAACAGAAACACTGAATTAAAGGGCCTGAGCACTGTTATAATATAGTTTGGTAACTAGTAAAAGTATTGGTTGTACTGTTCCTAAATGGAATGGTGATTTTGTTCATCAGTTTAGTTATAGTTATGACATATAATTTAAGATTCTTTTGGTCAATCACCCTGGCTGGCTGATATGTTACATTTGCATTTATTTAAATGAGAGTTATTTGTATATATATGATATATATATATATATATATAGTATATATATATATATATATATATAGAGAGAGAGAGAGAGTATGGTATAGGCAGTAAGGTGGAAAGATATATATATATATATATAGGTATATGGTATATTAGTGATGGCGACATCCACATCCGTATCCTGCATTTGCGGGAAACATCCGCACATAAATTGACATCCATCCCAATTGAACGGCATCCGCATCGTATCTTGCAACGTATATGATCCATCCTCTGAAAATGATATGCTGAGATGTTTTCATATTTGCTAAAATGAAGGTGGAAAATAAATGGTTTTTGCATCTTTGAATATGGAGTTTAGAATAATGCAATTTTGAATTTATCTCGTATATATATATGTTAAAGGTAGGTTATAGATAGAAAGAGAAAGATATATATATATATATATATATATATATATATATATATATATATATATATATATGTATATATATATATATATATATATATATATATATATATATATATATGTTTTTTTTCTTGGCACTTGATCTGGCTGATTGGGGCCTTGCGTCGCTTCTACGCTAGCTAGTAATTGAACACTGCTTTGACTCTTTGCACGCGCTTCAAGTTCTACCGATAAGGTGGAGTTTAACACAAGTTGATGGTATGAGCAGGTTCATTTTTTTCGACTAAATCTTTCTCTCTTCATAATCCATGGTTCATTCTAATTTCTGGTCATTCAGGCTAGAGAATAGTGTTTACGTGGGGGAAAAATTCTCGTTCTCCCATCACTCTTGCTAATTTTCATTCAGCTAGAAATCGTTGCAGGGACATTTTCTCGCCCGAGTAAACTGCGCCAATGTACATCAAAAGAAAGCAAAGTGAACTTCTGATCTCATAGACAGTTAAATCTTGACCTCTTGCCAAAATATTTTCAATAAATAAAACTTGTCTTTTCTCCTTATTCTATCTGTTGGTTCTGTTGCTAATTTCAACTGAAAAGGAAAATCTCTTTGGCCTCCTATTTTCCCCTAACTCAACCCTGGACGATTCTGGTACCCTCCTCCCTCCTCCTTTCTTTCTCTCAGGTGTCCTATGCCATTGCCTGTGATTACATTTGATCGGGTGCACGGGCTCCTGAAATCTATAAGGTTAGTGGCCCGGATGGCATTCTTCCCTGAGTTTTGATGGAGTGTGCTTTCTGACCCTGCCCCTCGTTCAACTATATTCTCTATGTCTCACTACTAACACTCCTCAGTGTGGGAAGCACGCACATGTCCAACCTGTTCCGGAAAAAGGAAGCCGCTCTGATCCTTCTAACTATCGCCCCATAGCTCTTACTTGTCTGTATTCTATCTAAGATCTTGAAACCCTTCTCAACCTCCTTTCTTAGATCATCTGAGTCTCATTCACTTCTTCCGATCTAGTAATGCTTTCTGGAGCTGAGGTCTACTGGCGATATGTTTTTCATTCTAATCGATTTCCTCATGTGGTTTTCCGCCCTTAGGGAATTACGGGAGTAGACTTGCGTGGTGGCGCTTGACATATCCAAGGCATTTGACCGGGTATGACACGAGTCACTGCTCTCCAAGCTCCTCCTTTGGGTTTCTCCTTCTCTTTGCTTACTTATGTCTAGTTTTCTTCCAAATCACTCAATATCGGCTGTTCTTTTTCTGTCAAAAGTGGTGTTCTCAGGGTTCTGTCTTACTCCAACTCTTATTCTACTTTTCATTAATGAATTTCTCACCTGCACATCTAACTCTATCCACTGTGCCGATGATTCGACCCTTCATTCTTCAACTCATTTAAACTGCTCCTTCTTTACTTCTAGAATTGCCTCGTCTTAAATCTTTCCGATTTCTATTCTCGATGATGTGGATAGAATTTCCTGGTGGGTCGTCTCAACCTTGTGAAATCCAATTCTTTAAACAAATCACCCTCTCTAAAACACCTTCTAACTTTCCTATCTATTTGGTTCTCTCGTTCTCCTGTTGACAATATAAACATCCTGGCCTTAACATAAACAAAAATGTCTGAAACTCACATCACAACGGTTGCTAGGGGGGCCTCAAAGAAACTGGGAGTCTTTTTTGACGGAGATACTTTTTTTTTTCCTCTTCTCAGTTGCTCCAGCTATACAAGGGCCTCTCATCCGCCCTTGTATGGAGCACTGCTTTCTCATATCATCTGGAGTCTCTGGTTTCACCCGGCTTTTGGATAGGGTTGAGGCAAAGGCCAAAAGGCTTATAAACTGTTCTGCACTTTCCAGTTCACTTGACCCTCTATCTTTACGGCGCGATGTTGGTGCTTTATCTCTTTTTCTATAGGTACCGCAGCGGCAGGTGCTCGAGGGAGCTTATCACTCGCGTACCACCACCTTTACGACGCCCTCGTAGCAAAAGGGGTGCTGTTTCAGCGCATGAGTTTTGTGTTGATATTGGTAACTCCAGGCTTTTTCGCTGCGGTGCTTCCTTCATTCCTGCCACCTCTGTTCTGAGGAATTCTCTTCCATCTTCTGTGTTTCCTGCTGAATTTAATCTCTCTCACTTTAAAGCCTGCGTCTGTGCTCATCTGCGTAGTTTGCGTTAGTTGATGAATATCTGAGGTGTGCAACACCCCCTCCTTGAATAGGGCTCTATACACAAACACACACATATATATATATATATATTTATATGTATATATTTATATTATATATATATATATATATATATATATATATATATATATATATATATATATATATATATATATATATATATATATATATATATATATATATATATAATTTTTAATTCAAACTTCAAAGAGTAAACATCCGCATCCGCATCCGCATCCGCATCCTCATCTACTTTAAGATCCGCATCCGCATCCTCATCCTCTTTAAGATCCGCATCCGCATCCGCAAACAGTCAAATTTTGACATCCGGTCCATCACTAATATATATATATATATATATATATATATATATATATATATATATATATATATATATATATATATATATATATATATATATATATATATATATATATATATATATATATATATATATATATATATATATATGCTGCGGTAAGTATTAATTTCTCTTGTTTTAGTATATTTAACGTACAATAGTTGCGGTTGCGAATTGCGGTTGCGACCGCAATTCGCGGTCTACCGCAATTGCGTTTGCGGTTGCGATCGCAATTATTTCTTACGAATTGCGATTGCGATTGCGCCGCAATTATTTTTGGGTTGCGGGCCCAACACTGTATATATATATATATATATATATATATATATATATATATATAGGAACAGCAGGGTGTAGATAGATATATATATATATATAATATATATAGAAATATATATATATATATATATATATATATATATATATATATATATATATATATATATATATATATATATATATATATATATATATATATATATTGTGTGTGTGTGTGTGTGTGTGTGTGTGTGTGTGTGTGTGTGCATTTATATTT
>JABUQX010067848.1:12500-22500 GCA_015478945.1 Trachelipus rathkii
GAAAGGATAAATTTCTGAGAATTTTCCTTACGAAATTTAAAATAAATTTATTTGCTTAAGCTTTCAATAAAAAGATATCTAACTTAGCATAATTTAACAATGCGAACGCTCTTCCTCGTTTGCTGGGACTTTATCCTGGAACATTAATAAGAGATGAAATTGCGCACATGTTTCCTTAGTGTGAACAGATATTTTTCATGTGAGAAAGGGGAAACTTTGCATCTGTACCTTTTTTTCATTTTAATGTCTATAATATTATTTAAATCAAATAATTGTTAGTTTTAAATATTAATTAAACAGGTATGAAGCATTATAAATTTTATGATATATTACCTTTAATATTATTCTATCTTTCAATTAATTAAAGTAATTTTTATCAGTTTTGTTAAAGATAAATAAACTATGGCATTTAAGGTATAGTTGTAGATATGCAGTAGTTACATATAGTTAAGTATGGCATGTTATTGGTTGGCTATATAAGGTTATATAGTTAGGTATAGAAGTATAGCAGATAGAGATATATATATATAGTATATATATATATATATATAGTATATATATATATATATATATATATATATATATATATATAGTTGACGGTTTCCGGTGGAAAGGTTGATGCCGTCACGTAATTACGGACATGTTCTGATACAAAGTGTTCTTTCTAAATAAATTTCTGCAACCTTTGCGTTTTTAAATCTAATTTCCAGATTGCTGAACACCACCTCTCCTTCTCCTCTAAAATTCATCTCTTATTCCTAACCGAAGTTCAGGTTTTTGGGCGATCTGACAACAAACCCTACTCTGTTGAATCTTATTGTCCTTATCCTTAATTTTCAGCTAAAGGTGGTTGCTTTGTCTGTGTGCGCAATCCGCAATCACGTTGTTGATTCTCGTGTCTCTGATTTGGGGTCTTCCGAATTTTCTACCGTATGGCCTCAAGCCATCCTGTCAAATTACTACTAAAATAACCTGTTCTATATATCCGTCTCCTAACTCAACTGACTATTTTATCTTCTTCACCTTTCTTTGAAATCATCATTCTCTGTGATTTCAACGTTCACCACAGATAACGGCTTTCCTTTAATATTCAAGATACAGCTGGTAAACCTGTCTACCAGTTTTCTATTCAGAATGACCTTAAACAGTTGATGCAGCTTCCAACTCGTATCTTTGAATGACTACTGCTTCCGCTGGAGGGGGTCTTCCCAATGGAATGACTACTGCTTCTGTGGGAGGGGGGTCTTTCCCATGAAATGACTCCTGCTTCTGTAGGAGGGGGTTCTTCCCCATGGAATGACTACTGCTTCCGTGGGAGAGGGTCCTTCTCCATGGAATGACTACTGCTTCCGCTGGAGGGGGTCTTCCCAATGGAATGACTACTGCTTCTGTGGGAGGGGGGTCTTTCCCATGAAATGACTCCTGCTTCTGTAGGAGGGGGTTCTTCCCCATGGAATGACTACTGCTTCCGTGGGAGAGGGTCCTTCTCCATGGAATGACTACTGCTTCCGCTGGAGGGGGTCTTCCCAATGGAATGACTACTGCTTCTGTGGGAGGGGGGTCTTTCCCATGAAATGACTCCTGCTTCTGTAGGAGGGGGTTCTTCTCCATGGAATGACTACTGCTTCCGCTGGAGGGGGTCTTCCCAATGGAATGACTACTGCTTCTGTGGGAGGGGGGTCTTTCCCATGAAATGACTCCTGCTTCTGTAGGAGGGGGTTCTTCCCCATGGAATGACTACTGCTTCCGCTGGAGGGGGTCTTCCCAATGGAATGACTACTGCTTCTGTGGGAGGGGGGTCTTTCCCATGAAATGACTCCTGCTTCTGTAGGAGGGGGTTCTTCTCCATGGAATGACTACTGCTTCCGCTGGAGGGGGTCTTCCCAATGGAATGACTACTGCTTCTGTGGGAGGGGGGTCTTTCCCATGAAATGACTCCTGCTTCTGTAGGAGGGGGTTCTTCTCCATGGAATGACTACTGCTTCCGCTGGAGGGGGTCTTCCCAATGGAATGACTACTGCTTCTGTGGGAGGGGGGTCTTTCCCATGAAATGACTCCTGCTTCTGTAGGAGGGGGTTCTTCCCCATGGAATGACTACTGCTTCCGTGGGAGAGGGTCCTTCTCCATGGAATGACTACTGCTTCCGCTGGAGGGGGTCTTCCCAATGGAATGACTACTGCTTCTGTGGGAGGGGGGTCTTTCCCATGAAATGACTCCTGCTTCTGTAGGAGGGGGTTCTTCCCCATGGAATGACTACTGCTTCCGTGGGAGAGGGTCCTTCTCCATGGAATGACTACTGCTTCCGCTGGAGGGGGTCTTCCCAATGGAATGACTACTGCTTCTGTGGGAGGGGGGTCTTTCCCATGAAATGACTCCTGCTTCTGTAGGAGGGGGTTCTTCTCCATGGAATGACTACTGCTTCCGCTGGAGGGGGTCTTCCCAATGGAATGACTACTGCTTCTGTGGGAGGGGGGTCTTTCCCATGAAATGACTCCTGCTTCTGTAGGAGGGGGTTCTTCCCCATGGAATGACTACTGCTTCCGTGGGAGAGGGTCCTTCTCCATGGAATGACTACTGCTTCCGCTGGAGGGGGTCTTCCCAATGGAATGACTACTGCTTCTGTGGGAGGGGGGTCTTTCCCATGAAATGACTCCTGCTTCTGTAGGAGGGGGTTCTTCTCCATGGAATGACTACTGCTTCCGCTGGAGGGGGTCTTCCCAATGGAATGACTACTGCTTCTGTGGGAGGGGGGTCTTTCCCATGAAATGACTCCTGCTTCTGTAGGAGGGGGTTCTTCTCCATGGAATGACTACTGCTTCCGCTGGAGGGGGTCTTCCCAATGGAATGACTACTGCTTCTGTGGGAGGGGGGTCTTTCCCATGAAATGACTCCTGCTTCTGTAGGAGGGGGTTCTTCTCCATGGAATGACTACTGCTTCCGCTGGAGGGGGTCTTCCCAATGGAATGACTACTGCTTCTGTGGGAGGGGGGTCTTTCCCATGAAATGACTCCTGCTTCTGTAGGAGGGGGTTCTTCTCCATGGAATGACTACTGCTTCCGCTGGAGGGGGTCTTCCCAATGGAATGACTACTGCTTCTGTGGGAGGGGGGTCTTTCCCATGAAATGACTCCTGCTTCTGTAGGAGGGGGTTCTTCCCCATGGAATGACTACTGCTTCCGTGGGAGAGGGTCCTTCTCCATGGAATGACTACTGCTTCCGCTGGAGGGGGTCTTCCCAATGGAATGACTACTGCTTCTGTGGGAGGGGGGTCTTTCCCATGAAATGACTCCTGCTTCTGTAGGAGGGGGTTCTTCCCCATGGAATGACTACTGCTTCCGTGGGAGAGGGTCCTTCTCCATGGAATGACTACTGCTTCCGCTGGAGGGGGTCTTCCCAATGGAATGACTACTGCTTCTGTGGGAGGGGGGTCTTTCCCATGAAATGACTCCTGCTTCTGTAGGAGGGGGTTCTTCCCCATGGAATGACTACTGCTTCCGCTGGAGGGGGTCTTCCCAATGGAATGACTACTGCTTCTGTGGGAGGGGGGTCTTTCCCATGAAATGACTCCTGCTTCTGTAGGAGGGGGTTCTTCCCCATGGAATGACTACTGCTTCCGCTGGAGGGGGTCTTCCCAATGGAATGACTACTGCTTCTGTGGGAGGGGGGTCTTTCCCATGAAATGACTCCTGCTTCTGTAGGAGGGGGTTCTTCCCCATGGAATGACTACTGCTTCCGCTGGAGGGGGTCTTCCCAATGGAATGACTACTGCTTCTGTGGGAGGGGGGTCTTTCCCATGAAATGACTCCTGCTTCTGTAGGAGGGGGTTCTTCCCCATGGAATGACTACTGCTTCCGTGGGAGAGGGTCCTTCTCCATGGAATGACTACTGCTTCCGCTGGAGGGGGTCTTCCCAATGGAATGACTACTGCTTCTGTGGGAGGGGGGTCTTTCCCATGAAATGACTCCTGCTTCTGTAGGAGGGGGTTCTTCCCCATGGAATGACTACTGCTTCCGTGGGAGAGGGTCCTTCTCCATGGAATGACTACTGCTTCCGCTGGAGGGGGTCTTCCCAATGGAATGACTACTGCTTCTGTGGGAGGGGGGTCTTTCCCATGAAATGACTCCTGCTTCTGTAGGAGGGGGTTCTTCCCCATGGAATGACTACTGCTTCCGTGGGAGAGGGTCCTTCTCCATGGAATGACTACTGCTTCCGCTGGAGGGGGTCTTCCCAATGGAATGACTACTGCTTCTGTGGGAGGGGGTCCTTCCCCATGGAATGACTACTGCTTCTGCTGGAGGGGGTCCTTCCCCATGGAATAACTACTGCCTCCGTGGGAAGGGGTCCTTCCCCATGGAATGACTACTGCTTCCGTGGGAGGGGGTTCTTCCCCATGGAATGACTATTGCTTCTGTGGGAGGGGGGTCTTTCCCATGGAATGACTCCTGCTTCTGTAGGAGGGGGTTCTTCTCCATGGAATGACTACTGCTTCCGCTGGAGGGGGTCTTCCCAATGGAATGACTACTGCTTCTGTGGGAGGGGGGTCTTTCCCATGAAATGACTCCTGCTTCTGTAGGAGGGGGTTCTTCTCCATGGAATGACTACTGCTTCCGCTGGAGGGGGTCTTCCCAATGGAATGACTACTGCTTCTGTGGGAGGGGGGTCTTTCCCATGAAATGACTCCTGCTTCTGTAGGAGGGGGTTCTTCTCCATGGAATGACTACTGCTTCCGCTGGAGGGGGTCTTCCCAATAGAATGACCACCGCCTCCGTGGGAGGGGGGTCTTTCCCATGAAATGACTCCTGCTTCTGTAGGAGGGGGTTCTTCCCCATGGAATGACTACTGCTTCCGCTGGAGGGGGTCTTCCCAATGGAATGACTACTGCTTCTGTGGGAGGGGGGTCTTTCCCATGAAATGACTCCTGCTTCTGTAGGAGGGGGTTCTTCTCCATGGAATGACTACTGCTTCCGCTGGAGGGGGTCTTCCCAATGGAATGACTACTGCTTCTGTGGGAGGGGGGTCTTTCCCATGAAATGACTCCTGCTTCTGTAGGAGGGGGTTCTTCCCCATGGAATGACTACTGCTTCCGTGGGAGAGGGTCCTTCTCCATGGAATGACTACTGCTTCCGCTGGAGGGGGTCTTCCCAATGGAATGACTACTGCTTCTGTGGGAGGGGGGTCTTTCCCATGAAATGACTCCTGCTTCTGTAGGAGGGGGTTCTTCTCCATGGAATGACTACTGCTTCCGTGGGAGAGGGTCCTTCTCCATGGAATGACTACTGCTTCCGCTGGAGGGGGTCTTCCCAATGGAATGACTACTGCTTCTGTGGGAGGGGGGTCTTTCCCATGAAATGACTCCTGCTTCTGTAGGAGGGGGTTCTTCCCCATGGAATGACTACTGCTTCCGCTGGAGGGGGTCTTCCCAATGGAATGACTACTGCTTCTGTGGGAGGGGGGTCTTTCCCATGAAATGACTCCTGCTTCTGTAGGAGGGGGTTCTTCCCCATGGAATGACTACTGCTTCCGTGGGAGAGGGTCCTTCTCCATGGAATGACTACTGCTTCCGCTGGAGGGGGTCTTCCCAATGGAATGACTACTGCTTCTGTGGGAGGGGGGTCTTTCCCATGAAATGACTCCTGCTTCTGTAGGAGGGGGTTCTTCCCCATGGAATGACTACTGCTTCCGTGGGAGAGGGTCCTTCTCCATGGAATGACTACTGCTTCCGCTGGAGGGGGTCTTCCCAATGGAATGACTACTGCTTCTGTGGGAGGGGGGTCTTTCCCATGAAATGACTCCTGCTTCTGTAGGAGGGGGTTCTTCCCCATGGAATGACTACTGCTTCCGTGGGAGAGGGTCCTTCTCCATGGAATGACTACTGCTTCCGCTGGAGGGGGTCTTCCCAATGGAATGACTACTGCTTCTGTGGGAGGGGGGTCTTTCCCATGAAATGACTCCTGCTTCTGTAGGAGGGGGTTCTTCCCCATGGAATGACTACTGCTTCCGTGGGAGAGGGTCCTTCTCCATGGAATGACTACTGCTTCCGCTGGAGGGGGTCTTCCCAATGGAATGACTACTGCTTCTGTGGGAGGGGGGTCTTTCCCATGAAATGACTCCTGCTTCTGTAGGAGGGGGTTCTTCCCCATGGAATGACTACTGCTTCCGTGGGAGAGGGTCCTTCTCCATGGAATGACTACTGCTTCCGCTGGAGGGGGTCTTCCCAATGGAATGACTACTGCTTCTGTGGGAGGGGGGTCTTTCCCATGAAATGACTCCTGCTTCTGTAGGAGGGGGTTCTTCCCCATGGAATGACTACTGCTTCCGCTGGAGGGGGTCTTCCCAATGGAATGACTACTGCTTCTGTGGGAGGGGGGTCTTTCCCATGAAATGACTCCTGCTTCTGTAGGAGGGGGTTCTTCTCCATGGAATGACTACTGCTTCCGCTGGAGGGGGTCTTCCCAATGGAATGACTACTGCTTCTGTGGGAGGGGGGTCTTTCCCATGAAATGACTCCTGCTTCTGTAGGAGGGGGTTCTTCTCCATGGAATGACTACTGCTTCCGCTGGAGGGGGTCTTCCCAATGGAATGACTACTGCTTCTGTGGGAGGGGGGTCTTTCCCATGAAATGACTCCTGCTTCTGTAGGAGGGGGTTCTTCCCCATGGAATGACTACTGCTTCCGCTGGAGGGGGTCTTCCCAATGGAATGACTACTGCTTCTGTGGGAGGGGGGTCTTTCCCATGAAATGACTCCTGCTTCTGTAGGAGGGGGTTCTTCCCCATGGAATGACTACTGCTTCCGTGGGAGAGGGTCCTTCTCCATGGAATGACTACTGCTTCCGCTGGAGGGGGTCTTCCCAATGGAATGACTACTGCTTCTGTGGGAGGGGGGTCTTTCCCATGAAATGACTCCTGCTTCTGTAGGAGGGGGTTCTTCCCCATGGAATGACTACTGCTTCCGTGGGAGAGGGTCCTTCTCCATGGAATGACTACTGCTTCCGCTGGAGGGGGTCTTCCCAATGGAATGACTACTGCTTCTGTGGGAGGGGGGTCTTTCCCATGAAATGACTCCTGCTTCTGTAGGAGGGGGTTCTTCCCCATGGAATGACTACTGCTTCCGTGGGAGAGGGTCCTTCTCCATGGAATGACTACTGCTTCCGCTGGAGGGGGTCTTCCCAATGGAATGACTACTGCTTCCGTGGGAGAGGGTCCTTCTCCATGGAATGACTACTGCTTCCGCTGGAGGGGGTCTTCCCAATGGAATGACTACTGCTTCTGTGGGAGGGGGGTCTTTCCCATGAAATGACTCCTGCTTCTGTAGGAGGGGGTTCTTCTCCATGGAATGACTACTGCTTCCGCTGGAGGGGGTCTTCCCAATGGAATGACTACTGCTTCTGTGGGAGGGGGGTCTTTCCCATGAAATGACTCCTGCTTCTGTAGGAGGGGGTTCTTCCCCATGGAATGACTACTGCTTCCGCTGGAGGGGGTCTTCCCAATGGAATGACTACTGCTTCTGTGGGAGGGGGGTCTTTCCCATGAAATGACTCCTGCTTCTGTAGGAGGGGGTTCTTCTCCATGGAATGACTACTGCTTCCGCTGGAGGGGGTCTTCCCAATGGAATGACTACTGCTTCTGTGGGAGGGGGGTCTTTCCCATGAAATGACTCCTGCTTCTGTAGGAGGGGGTTCTTCTCCATGGAATGACTACTGCTTCCGCTGGAGGGGGTCTTCCCAATGGAATGACTACTGCTTCTGTGGGAGGGGGGTCTTTCCCATGAAATGACTCCTGCTTCTGTAGGAGGGGGTTCTTCCCCATGGAATGACTACTGCTTCCGTGGGAGAGGGTCCTTCTCCATGGAATGACTACTGCTTCCGCTGGAGGGGGTCTTCCCAATGGAATGACTACTGCTTCTGTGGGAGGGGGGTCTTTCCCATGAAATGACTCCTGCTTCTGTAGGAGGGGGTTCTTCCCCATGGAATGACTACTGCTTCCGTGGGAGAGGGTCCTTCTCCATGGAATGACTACTGCTTCCGCTGGAGGGGGTCTTCCCAATGGAATGACTACTGCTTCTGTGGGAGGGGGGTCTTTCCCATGAAATGACTCCTGCTTCTGTAGGAGGGGGTTCTTCTCCATGGAATGACTACTGCTTCCGCTGGAGGGGGTCTTCCCAATGGAATGACTACTGCTTCTGTGGGAGGGGGGTCTTTCCCATGAAATGACTCCTGCTTCTGTAGGAGGGGGTTCTTCTCCATGGAATGACTACTGCTTCCGCTGGAGGGGGTCTTCCCAATGGAATGACTACTGCTTCTGTGGGAGGGGGGTCTTTCCCATGAAATGACTCCTGCTTCTGTAGGAGGGGGTTCTTCTCCATGGAATGACTACTGCTTCCGCTGGAGGGGGTCTTCCCAATGGAATGACTACTGCTTCTGTGGGAGGGGGGTCTTTCCCATGAAATGACTCCTGCTTCTGTAGGAGGGGGTTCTTCCCCATGGAATGACTACTGCTTCCGTGGGAGAGGGTCCTTCTCCATGGAATGACTACTGCTTCCGCTGGAGACTTTCTTCCTTATGGAACCTATCCTGTCAATTTACTGCTAAATTCATCTGTTCTGTGTATATTTCTCCTAACTCAACTGACTATCCAAGATTCTTCAACTATTTAATCTCCATATTAGAACACATCCTTTTTCTTCGCCTTTTTTTTAAAATCATCATTCTTGGTGATTTTAACGTTCATCACCGCCAATGGCTTTTCTCTAATTCTCAAGATACAGCTGGTGAACTTGCCTACCACTTTTCCATCAAGAATGACCTTGAGCAGTTAGTGCAGCTCCAAACTAGTATCCCCGATCGTCTTGGAGATGATTTTTCCATTCTAGACCTTTTCCTAGCGTCTAATCCTTCTCCTTATTCTGTTAACTCTTTCCTCCTCTGGGTTCCTTCAATCACCGTCTTATCTCTGTATCATGTTTCATCTCTTCAAGTATTTCGTAGGAAAGACACCTTGACTAAAGCGTGGAAACGTTTTTGGCCCTTCGGTACTTCGGTCTGACTTGCGGATGTACTTCTCTGATTTCCCATGGAATAACTGCTGCTTCCGTGGGAGAGGGTCCGTCGAGGTATGCTTAACGAATTATCGAGATTATTCTCTTTCTGGCTTGGAAGCGTACATTCCATATTCTTTCCTTTCACCTAAATTTAACAAACCTTATTTTAACTCTGCTTGTTCTCGTGCTATTTATTCACCACAGGAACAATTCCTTCATAAATTACCACCGTCTACAAAGTCCAGAAACTCACACAACTTACATTTCATTCTGGAAGCGTGTAAAATTTATTCCCTGTGACACTAAACACACTTTTGTCCGTAGAAAATGCAAAAATCTTTGTTTTTTTCCCCCTCAGAAGAATTGATGCTGCAAAGAGCCCTTGATTTTACAAGTTGTCTGAGTGGAACGACACAATATGTGTGACAAAACCACAATACAAGGAAGAACGATAACTACAAACGGCACGGAGCTGGAATTTAATGTGATAAAATTCTAAAGGCTTTTCAGAACGCCTAGCCGTTAAAAGCTTGACTTGTTAAAGAACCAGCGTGCGACTTCCAAGAATGAACATGGAAAAAAGAAAATAAAAAAATATTAGGCATAGATGATAGTTGGAGTTGTGCCTTTGTACGATGTTTATTATTGTATGGAAAATTATATCGAGATGAAAAAATGAATGAATTGAAAGCAATGTCGTCTTTTTTGGCCGCAATAAGAAATATGAAAAGGATCAAAGGTCAGTTGATTCAGTTCTAAATTCCTAACATCAACTGGGTGGTATTTCTTTCAAAATTAAATGAGTAATGAAGGGTGATGTTTATATAATTATGGATATGTATGTGACTCTTGAAGACCATAAACTCAGAGTAAGAGTAAGAGTAAGAGAAAGAGAAAGAGAAAGAGAAAGAGAAAGAGAAAGAGAAAGAGAAAGAGAAAGAGAAAGAGAAAGAGAAAGAGAAA